>BNST01001997.1:0-89898 GCA_019650275.1 Xylocarpus granatum
CCCCCTCCACTTCAAGAGCATCCCCTCCTTCTCCCTTCAGCCAAGGTTCAAGACCTTCATGTCTATTCCTCCAGTGTCCTACTGTTCCTTATAATTATTTACATGATATGTTATATTCTGAGCAGCTAAGGTCGTGCATGCTCTTTAGTCGAATATATCATTCCACTACATGCTTAATGATTTTTCTTGTTAAAATGACTCCAATTGGATTTAAAGTTTGAAAATAAATAAAGATACCTTGGAAGAACATCATGTATCATATTACAGCTTGTCTTTGGACATAGGATCAGTTTCTTCAATGTCTCCCTCTTGTAGATTGCAACCACATCATTTTACTCCAAATAAATGCGTATGTAGGTATGCTGATCTTTGGTTTTAGTAACTTTATGTGGTAAAGTATATTTTGATTTATAGTACCCTAGAATTCCTGTGCATACCCAAAATCTGTCTTTGATGTAAAAGGTGATAAGTTGTTAAAACGATTGTTGAGGTTTTGTTTTGGATTACTATGTCTTTATTTGGTAGTTTTATTTACTGTATGTGTGTGCCAAACATTACAACTCTATATGCTTAAAAGTGAGGTCCTCCGGGGAAACCGAGTCGGTATCAATGTGAATTGGTTTTCTACTACATTTTCTGTTTTCTGCTGTAAAAAAGTATAACAAACACAAAATAAAAATAAAAAGAGGGACAAAAGAGAATTGGAGTCACTGCCCCTGTTTTCTCAACGTAAAATGTTTTCCTTTGCCAATAATGATTTGTCATTAGTAAGGAAATCTATCTATGTGAAAAATTATTGAAGTTATGCACTACAAATAAATAGACAAACAAAAAAAATTGCACTCCACATTTTTCATCATGCCCATTTTGACGTATCCTTTTTGCATCCTATTTTGATTCATAAACAATAGTGGTTATCTATCTTGGCTTCCTGGAGAAGTTTAAAGTTAGTAATCTTTACACTACTTTGATGACAAAATAAGTACAAATTTGCCAATCTCATAAAAAAGTATTTAGGTTGATATATCACAGAGATTCTCTGGCACCAAAAAACATAAAAAAGGCACCTGTTTCAATAATTAGTTATTTTCTTTCAATATCATCATTGAATCTTATGTGTCAACTTTTTCTGCAGAGTTTTATTTCAGGAATTGGCAACTGGATTGCAGATGAAGTTTTATATCAAGTTAGCATACACTTCTATTCTTCTTCTTCTTCTGTTTTGCACATGTGTGCGTGCATGTGTGCGTGCATGTGTGTCTTAACTTAAATATTATATATTTTAAGTAGTTTTTGGGTTAAGTCCATAGCTTTTGAGTTCTGCATGCAAACTTCAAATATTTTTATATTTGAGGTTTTGGGATGAAGCATATATTGAGAGATAAATAAAGAACTGTTTGCCTCTAACAAAAAAAAATGATAAATTTATACAAATTGTTGGCTGAGGCAGGGAAAAGAACAAAATGACTTGTGAAATTATCTAGTGCATGCCTTCAGATTACTGTTGGGTAAAGAAGTTCTGCTTGCCATTGGATAAAATTTCAGGATGACTGGTTCAAACTTTCTATTGGACCCCAAAATCTTCACTTTGTAGATGCAATTTTCTGATACATCTGGAAACAATTTAATCATATATGTGGAAGCTTCAATGTTCTTTTGCATTTGTAATCTTAGTAAATAGTGAGCTTTTGTCTTGTAAACTTGCTTTAACCAAGTCTAAGTAATGTAGTCTAAAGATTCTACTTTTATATCTTACAGGCCAGAATTCATCCGCAGCAAATTGCATCCAGCTTATCAAAAGAAAGCTGTGCAACTTTGCTCAAGTGCATCAGAGAGGTAATATACATGTGCTTCCATCTGGAGTTTCTCTTGCAGTAATAAAAATTTCACTTAGCAGAAATATGCTTTCTTCATCGAAAATATAGAGAAAATAATATCTGTAGGTTATTCAAAATGCGGTTGAAGTTGATGCTGACTGCAGCCACTTTCCTCTTGAATGGTTGTTTCATTTTCGGTGGGGCAAAAAGCCTGGAAAAGTTAATGGTAAGATACCTATGATTCAACAGATCATTATGACAGACTAATTTATTTTACAGGTGATTGAAAAAGCAATTGAAGTTGGCGCAGATAGTAGTCAATTTCCTGATAATTGGATTTTTCATTCCCGTGAAAAGAAGCCTGGCAAGGCTTTTGTTGATGGTTTGGCTCCTGTCCTTTGTCATCCCTCTTGTATCATGACATTCCTGATCTCGTATCAGCAGTGGCTTTGGTCTATCTATCTGTTGCTCCTATTGTGCATGTGTGCAAATTCCTATTTGTTTTTGGAGTTCTCAAATATATTAATGCTGGAATAGACATATTGGCTTGGCTCATGTGCCAGTAAATGACATAGTTCTTCTATTTTGTTTCTTTTGAGGGCATTTTACCTTTATTTTCATCAACAGTTTTAGTTTCCTCTGTAAAGCATTGATATCTTCTATGTGGCAGGGAAGAAAATTGATTTTATTACTGCTGGTGGGAGGGTAAGTGATTCAAAAACTGACTTTGTACATTGCTTTTATTGTTCCTACTAGTAGTTTATATAATTTGGGCATGCATATCTGGTCTCAGACAACCGCCTATGTACCAGAGCTGCAAAAACTAAGTGGAGTTCAAGCTGCAAAAGCATCGAGTAAACCAAGGAAGTTAGCTCCCTTGGGAAATGACAGTGGAGATGATGATGAACCAGGAAGTGATGGTGAGGAAATTACTGAAAATGTTAAATCAAAGAAAGGGGGAAAAACTGGAAATCGAGCCAAGAAGCCTACAAAGAAAAGAAAATCTAAGGGAAGTGATGAAGATGAGGACGGCAGAAGTGATGATGATGGCTCTGATGACAATGCTGATGATGCACCAAAAATGAAATTGCAAAAGGTAACAAAGAATAAACAAGCGAAGCCAGCGAAGACATCCAACCAAAAGGTTGTCAATCAGAAAAGTAAGCCATCAAAGAAGAAAGCAAAGTAGGTTGCAGTTGTTGTTTCAAAAGGAGCTAGCCATAGCAGCCCATGTTTTGGAAGAATTTGTGGCTCAGTTTAGTTTGTAAGTATCAGTTGTGGTGCTGCGTTTCTGTTATATATCTCCAGGTCAGTCCTGACTTTCCTGGCCCTGCTAATGAGTTATGTGAATACTAGCTGAACAATTCTGTATGAAAGGGACGAAAATGTGAATTCCCATTAGCATTAGTAGTTCCTGCTGGCTGTTCTTCATGCTATATCAACTTATCTATTCTCCTAATGTATTTCAGTCTGGTTTTGGATACATTTTAACCATGAGTAAAATTTGCATTATAGGTGAAAGTAAATATAATTTCACTTTATGAGGATGGCTCCAGTGCCTAAAAGATTGCATTTGATGGTAATTGCAAATGATAATGACCTTCAACATTGCCAACGTCCTTCATGAAATTGATGCATTGAATGCTCTGGGGTAAATTTAGAAAAGTTTCCTACTCAATGTAAGGATATAAAATCAGAAGCTGAGGAGCATCTACTAAACTCCCCAATAAATTCTTCGGTGAACTGCTCAATATATTTGTGTCAAATATAATTACCCAAACATTTTCTGGCGAAGTCCTCTTACCGAGCAAACTGGTGTTGAACTTTGCAATTTAGTTTTATCATACATTACAGCTTCATACATAAACATCATGAACATCGACAATGTTATTGGGAATCCATGTACAATCAGAAGTTTTGCAGAAATATCCACATTCGATCAGTTTGCAAATCATCTTCTTTTTCTTCAGGATCTTTACAGCAGTTGGGTTGCTCCTTGAAAATTCTTCCATGATCTGCGGCAACTTTTAAGTAAGTGACACTCTTTTGGCTGTTCATGTCGATAAACTTCCTCGATTTTTTCTTCTCCACAAGGGAATTTTACAGTCTTACCTTCAAGGACTTCACATGGCAATTGAATCAAATACACTTGCTGCACATAAATCTTGATGTCGTTGTTGATTCACGCATTGGATTTAGAAAAACATTCTCAAAGCATCAACAACTTTCTCAGGCCTGCTAATATTGTATGACCATCAAATTTTAACTAGAAAGGAGAAAGAAGTTGAAATTCGCATGAATCAGAATTGGTTACCAGTCCTCCTGTGGCATATGCCCAGCACCTTCGATCAAGTTGAGCTTGACAATGGAAGGGTTACCTTTCTGAAACTCTTCTGCCACAGCTTGAGGTAGATACTTGTCTTCTGTCCCCCAAGCCAGCAGCACTGGTTTGTCCCAGCTAGTAATTAAATTTAATTCATAAATAGACATAAAGTAAGTAGCTTGAAGAATAATCGGCAAAACCTTCAAGAAACCATCAACATGAAGAAATGTTATGTGCATATAATAACAGTATAGAATCACATAGCATTGAATATAGAAATGTAACATCGAGTTTTCAACAAGCCTCAAACAGAAATGAAAACCCATATTTCACAACAATAGCACGGTTTGCAGTGTCTGTAAATCTCACAAGGCTCAAACAGGTTTTTGGGGACACCTAATGCTTTCTTCAACTTGGAACTGTAGGGGATACGTCTGACTATTATGAACAAGAACATAAATATGTAAAGAAGATCCAGAAAAGTACCTTCCTGATGCAAATCCAGATGCTATTTGACCTAAGATATCCCTAAAATTAATCTTTCTTGCAGCTTCAAGCAGAGCTGAAACACCAAAATACAGAACATGAAAATTTGCAGGAGATCACATCATTCACTCGAGAATTAGAAGGAGAAATATATCGTGACGTTAAGCTAGTAAACGGGCGTATGCTACTAGAAAATTTTCACTATGCTGACTATACGACCTTCCATCTAAGAAAACTTCAGCAGAATATGTGGAATGTATAAGCAGCTAAAACAATGTGAAAAATTAACGAGTTTGTGCTAGGTAATGAAGATGAAAGGAAGATGCTCGAAATATTAATTGCCGAAGGTATTCAAGAGTCACTAGTAACTTCTTGTGGAGAGTGCCTTCACAACAATACGATTGCAAAATGCAAATATAACCGCTGGATGATAGCAAGCTTCTCTCAAATCAGGATTGCATTGATATAAATAAAGTAATCAAGATTCCACTGATACAAATATGGTAATCAAGAGTCACAAACCAAATCCAGGTCCACTGCTTGATAAATATGGTAACCGATACACATCAGCCTTTTCCAGCTTCAGAACATAGCTGAAAAGGATAGATTGCTTTTGTTAGAGAAATATGCAAAATTGCATTTGCAATAACATTATCCACACAAATTGATTACAAACTGATGACATAATGAAGTAAACTAAAGATAATGAGCAAAAATTATGTTCTTTTATCTCTTAAGGGCATACAATAAGCATCTGAATAGAAACTGTAAACGAGAGTGCATGGGAGAGTTGTATGATGAATTAATACGTACGGGCTACCTGCTTCAATAAAGCGCTCAGCCATGACAGCATTCTGAGAGGTAAATTCACCAAAAAGTGGGATTCTAGAATGAGTAAGAAAAAAAAATTTTAATAAGCAATCTTGATTTAATCAGTTGTTTCCTTTGCCTTCCCCCTTTAATTACTCATCACTTTATAGTTATGATGTGTAGTCGGAAAATAACCTTAGCTGCTGAAATAGTCCAGGGATGGGAGATGACACTGTCAATGGACTGTTAAGAATTGCGACCTTCGATATCTTGTTTGGATTTTTCAAGGCCCAAGTCAACCCATAAGAACCAACAATAAACCCCTTCGAGAGAATTTGAAAGCAAGTTAGATATGTAGGTTTAGTGCAACACTTATCTGGTTATTAGTAGTAGATTGAACATTGACATAAACCTTTACGGCCATTACAAATGCAAGTTGAAAATGTCTGTAATAATAGTCAAGATGTTATATAAATATAATCAATTGTACAGAGGGCTCTCATATATATTTGCCATAGACTTATGGTCACAACTACATTATGTCTTCTGCAAAAAATGTTCAAACCTGAACGACTAGAAAGAAAGGAGGCTTGACTTCCAGCACATCAAGCAGTTTATCAAATTCTTCATGGAATTCCTTCTCTGTAACAGCAGAAATAAATTTCTTCTAGAAGTATGAGACATTTGGATCAATAAAATGTTATACTATAGATATATCAATATACTGAAAAAGGTATGGGGACCTGTATAATCAAAGTCATATCCTGGCTGTGGTTTGTCACTGAAACCAAACCCAATCCAATCAGGTGCAAAGCAGTGGAATCCAGTATCTGACATCTACTAATGACAATAGAAAAAAATAATCAATGAATAGATGCAGCAGCACTGTAACATACTTTCAATTGATTTGTGTAACAAAAAGAGACTCTTATGCTTTGGTAGATCAATCATCCATTCTTAGTTTCACAATAAGCCAGAAAAAGAAAGAAAAATGGTTGTCCAAGTTGAGTAACCTTAGTGTTTTTCTCAGTAAGTTTTCAGACAGGATACATGTATAACAAGTGAAGTAAAATTATGAATGTGATGCTTGTTAAAATTCAAGGCATTTAATAACTATCAAAACATCAAGTAAACTACCTGAGACATAACGTTCCGATAGCTATATGATTGTGTTGGAGCCCCATGAAGAAATACAACTGTTCCACGTCTACTATCAGCAGATCCTGTAACCGAATTTAAATGGTCAAGACTCCACGTAGAAAGAAAATGGAATTGATATCGCATCAGAGCAAAATTTACCTGTTTCTCTCACAAACCATCTGAACTCCCCTGATTTTATGTATGAGCCATACTCCTTTCCCTTATCCTCAATCCTCTGGAATTAAAAAACATGTACATGTTATCATTGGGCCCTTGTCAAAGCTGATACGTATCCACCGTGAGAAAAAATATAGACTTGAAACCTATGTATAATAGAGGAAAACAAACTTAATATTTGATGATGATGTTGTCCAATCCGGATCCTGAACCCCAAAGAGCTTAATAATTTTAAAATCGACAACGAAACTTGAATATGGAAGTCACAAACAACTCCTTTGCATACAAACAGGGTGTTCGTTTTCTAGTCCCATGGAGATTGGGAGCCATAGCCTCAAATTGTAATCGAACCACCAAGCAAAGCCACCATCAGTAACAAAAATGGAAACCAGCAATTAACTTGGAGTTGACTGACATGGTAACTAAGTATTTATTATGTTTACCACTGTAATCTGGTTTCTGTATATGTTTGGACCAAAACTACAAAATCCATAAAATAAACTGAGAAATAGGTTCATCCTAAGCACACATATCTCTAAATTCAAACCTCCCGAAAACAAACAAATAATTTATATACGAGCTCATGCATCAGCAAAATGAACAGACACCGGTAAATTTATGAACTTTTCAGTAACCACTGAACCTATCACATGGATCAGGCACAAACCCAATTAAGGATTTGAGTAAACAATCTCTTGAACACCATGTTAATTTACCGCTAAAACTAAAATTAAACTATAGACAATCAAAGCAGTGACTTACATAGAGCATTTGGCCGACATTTCCGTCTTCAGCAGGAGATTCAGGGAGCTGAATGGCGCTTCGGCTTGAAGGATTATCAGTCACAAAGCCAAATGGATTGAAAGCCGGCGGCGCGTCTGTATCTTTGCTTTTACTACTGTCACTTTCAGTAGCACTGGTTATAATTCTCGTCACTCTCTTTCTCCCACCATTTCTCCAATAACTGCAGCACTTGTTGCCGGCTGTTTTGGCGGCGGCGGAGGAGATCGGAAGAGTCAGGGGAGAAGACGGGGAGAGAGTCCAAGCCATTGGTTTTCTATGGTGGAAGTGGAAGAATGTCAAGAGTAGAGAGCGTGGGTGACAGTTATTAACTGAATTAACGTACGCCGTGCTTCAGTTTGTGGTTGGTAGCGTCTTCAACTCTATATCCACGCTCTTCAGCCCACGCGCTCACATTTGGTAATGAAAATTAACCAAATTTGCCGGCCGAGCGTGTTCATCACGTTGAACAACAGTCACAACTAACTTCATATATTTCAAAAAGCTCCCAAACTTCTACTTATCTACGAAACATTTCTCACTTTGTAAATACGCAACAAAACGAGGACCAAACCCCAAAACAATAGATTTACCCGCAGACTGCAAAACTAACGTCTGGTACTTTCACACACCGCGAGCGAACCATGACCGGCGGCAACGTGTTTTCTCCCGGCGGCGATGCACTGTCGCCAAAACCCAGCCTCGATATTGTAGTAAGTACCCTGTTGATCTTCTCTAGTTCCGTTCTGTTGTCAATTTTTGTTTTTTCATGTCAGATAATAATTCCTTCTTTGATTTTCGTTTTTTAGTATCTGTGTGTTGAATTTGTGAACTATTGGAAATATAAATTAAGGAAATGGAAAAAAATTTAAATTTTTGATGGGTACTTTTTCATTTTTTGGGGTGTTTAAAAACTGTTTTACGAACTAATTAGTATCTTGGGCTCCTAATTATTAGCTTAAAGTTTTTTAATTGAGGATTTTTGAGTTTGAATTGACGAATGAGATTGTTCTTGACTTGTGAGAGCAAGATGAGTGGCTGTGGGCGATTAAGCTCCAGTAGAAGGAGCGGTGCATGGGCGTAATTGCATTTTTCTTTTTTTTTCTTGCTAATGTGGGACTCCTGCTTCCATGTTGGCAAGCTGCTATAAGTTCTGGATGCATGTAATTATCTATAAGTCCAATCTATCTATTAGGTTTGTTTTTGTATGGGTGTTAGTTGGTTGAAATTGGTGAAAACGAATATGAGATTTATATTAGAACTTTCATATGACTTTTTTGTGGCAAACGAAGTTAATTTTCTCTGCACTACTGTGGATTTGGTGATGGTAACACCTAAGAGCAGTACGGGGTTATCCTAAGTCAGTTCTATGAGGAATAGGCTTTGTTTTGCATGCCAGAGGAATTGAGAAGTTCAATACATGTGATGGTGTGAGGTCATCACATATTGTGAATGGCTTTGGTGTAGAGTGATTAGTGAGTGAGTGAGTGAGTGAAGAAGAGGAAAATCAGAAGAATATATAGGCAAGCTTGGATGAGGAAATCTTTGAATAGTAGTGAGAGTTGCTATTTACTTGGAAGAGAAATTGGGAGAACAAACAATTGAGACATTCATGATTGGAAATCTTGGAGTTATTGATAATAAGAAAGAAGATAAGAGAATGACATTCTAGAAAAGAAAACTGTTTCAGCTGAAATGATTGAGATCTGGTGAGGGAGCAAAGGGCTGATGTAACAACAGGACCAACTGAAGATACATATAATCATGACAACCAAATGCAATTTATAGAATTAGTGGCCATATTATACAGATTAAGTACCGCATAAAAATAATTAATGATTAAAAAGGACACAACAGAATCAACGATGGAGAAATATGAAGGATTAAACCTAGAAATGATTTTGAAAACAAATTCAGAAATTAGTAATGTGGATGCAATCATTGCTTGGTTGGTAAGTTGTTGTTGTGCATATTTTTCTTTTGCCTGTGACCTTAAGTGTGCGGAGATCATTGCTAATTTGTGACTTAATGTATCTTGTTTATATGCTCTGTAAGTTGCTCTCTGCTTAACTCAACATTGTTGATATTCATTAGTTTCTTGCTTACTTCAGATAGAAGAAGGCTCTCAAAACAGTGAGCAGCTGCTTGAGGATGATGGCAATGACCTTGATATTGAAGGCAGTGACCTAGGGATTGATAGCAATGATCTTGACCTTGAAGGCAATCATCTTGATATTGAGGGCAATGAACTTGAGATAGAAAGTGACGGCCTTGAGATAGAAGGCAATGACCTTGAGAATAACAGCAAGCAAATCCCTGACAGTGAAAGTAATGGCAACGAAAATGATAGAGATGATAGAACTGTTGTTGATGCTCAACATACGTCTTCAGGAAACAGATATGCCCCGCCAGTTGTGGGGATGTTGTTTGAATCCTATGATGATGCTTATAATTATTATAATTGCTATGCCAAGGAGCTAGGATTTGCTGTCAGGGTAAAATCATCGTGGACGAAACGTAATAGCAAAGAGAAACGTGGTGCAGTGCTTTGCTGCAACTGTGAGGGTTTTAAAACGATTAAAGAGGCAAACAGTCGTCGGAAGGAAACAAGAACTGGTTGTCTTGCCATGATAAGGTTGAGGTTAGTGGAATCCAATAGGTGGAGGGTTGATGAAGTCAAGCTTGAGCACAATCACATATTTGATCCGGAAAGAGCACAAAATTCTAAGTCACATAAAAAGATGGAGGCTGGTAGTAAAAGGAAGGTAGAGCCTACAGTTGAGGTTGAGGTACGAACAATCAAGTTGTATCGGACACCCGTCTTAGACTCAGTGGGCTATGGAAGTTCAAACTCAAATGAAGGGGAAATTGGTAACCATGTGGACAAGACCAAGCACTTGAAGCTTAAAAAGGGTGATGCACAGGTCATATATAATTATTTTTCCCGGGTTCAGTTGACTGATCCAAATTTTGTGTACTTGATGGATCTCAATGATGAAGGATATTTGAGGAATGTGTTTTGGATAGATTCTAGGTCTAGAGCTTCTTATGGTTATTTTGGTGATGTGGTCTCATTTGATACAACATGCTTGTCAAATAAATATGAGATTCCACTCATAGCATTTGTTGGAGTTAATCACCATGGGCAGTCTACTTTGCTGGGCTGCGGTTTGCTTGCAGACGAGACATTTGAAACATATATTTGGTTATTTAGGGCATGGCTCACTTGTATGTTAGGTCGTCCTCCACAAACTATTATTACAAGCCAGTGCAAGGTCATGCCAAGTGCAATTGCTGAGGTATTTCCTAGGGCTAACCATCGTCTTTGTTTGTCGCATGTTGTGCAAAGAATCCTTGAAAAATTGGGTGAGTTGCAGGATTCTGAGGCATTTCAAATGGTATTGAATAGGACAGTATATGATTCTATAAGTGTGGATGAATTTGAAATGGCCTGGGGACGTATGGTCCAGCAATTTGGAATTGCAGATTATGAGTGGCTCCGAGCACTGTATGAAGATCGAGAGCGATGGGCTCCAGTTTACTCAAAAGACACATTTTTTGCTGGAATGTGCACTTTCCAAAAGGGTGAAACCATGATTCCATTTTTTGATGGTTGTGTGCATCAACAAACTTCTTTGAAAGAATTTTTTGACATGTATGAATTGGTTCTACAGAAGAAACTTCAAAAGGAAGCTCTTGCTGATTTTGAGACAAGAGAGTCAAGCCCCATGCTAAGCACACAGAGCTATTATGAGTTGCAGCTCTCTAAAGTTTACACAAATGAAATATTCGGGAAGTTCCAAGGCGAGGTTGTGATGATGTCCTGTTGTTTTAGCATAACACAAGTTCAAACTAATGGGCCGATAATCACATACATTATTAAAGAACGACAGGGTGAGGGAAGTCTGACTAATGTTAGGAACATTGAAGTCATGTACGATAAAGCAGGAGCAGAAGTGCGATGCATTTGCAGTTGCTTTAACTTCAATGGGTATCTATGCCGCCATGCGTTATGTATTCTTAACTACTGTGGCATTGAGGAGATTCCATTTCAGTATATTTTGCCACGATGGAGGAAGGACTTCAAGCGCCTTTATGTGCCAGATCTTGGGTCTTATAGTTTTGACATCACTAACCCAGTCCAGTGGTTTGATCATTTGTACAGACGAGCAATGCAAGTTGTTGGGGAAGGTATGATTTCTCAAGATCATTATATGGTTGCTTGGCAATCATTTAAAGAATCACTGAATAAGGTTCGTCTTGTCGCAGACAAACATGTATAATATCAAAATAGGATGTACATAATTCTTTGTAGCATTCTCTTTTGCTTGTACCAAACACTTCAATCTGTGTCTACACGTCTCACTTTAACCTGTGTTTTAGAATAACACAATAACTAGCTTGGCAAATGTATGGTGACTTCGATATTGCACATTTGACCATTCAAAGAATTATCACAAATCAAGAAATCTTTAGAGCTGAAAGTTGTTATCATTCCTTTTCCTCAGAAACCAATTGCTTTTTGAGTCTGTAGATATTGTTTGTCTAATTACTTTGTCCTCGGAGGTCTGGAGACTGTTTTTGATAACAGGGGTGGAAGAAACCTTCATTTTTACAGGTAAAGAAAGATTGGACTAGTGTCTTTAGTATCTTGTATCTCCTATTTGATAAATGCTGCAGGATTTTAAAACTTGGCAATTGTGGCTGAAAGACAGAATGGTAAGCTGAGGCTCAGTCACAGAACAAATAGGTTGAACCCCACCATCATTTCTGATATGCACAATTTTGGGGAGACAAAGAAGGTTAAGGCAACCTATTTATCTATTTATTTGTTTTTCTTTCATCCTAATCCCTACCTCTTTTCATAAATCATATTAATTGATTAAATATGCAGCTGATGACAATAATCTCCATTAGTATTGATGATCGACTATGATTTGTTACTAATTTATTGATTTTTTTTATTGGTAATTTATTAAAGTATTATTGAAAATGATAAAATA
Organism: Xylocarpus granatum; assembly: GCA_019650275.1. Classification (NCBI taxonomy): domain Eukaryota; kingdom Viridiplantae; phylum Streptophyta; class Magnoliopsida; order Sapindales; family Meliaceae; genus Xylocarpus; species Xylocarpus granatum. Next base: position 12,537 of record BNST01001997.1, read on the forward strand.
AAATATATTATTTATGGTAAATATTTCATTGATATTTTTTTTGGGTAAAATTTGATAAAAAAAAACAAAGCGGTCCCTTCAATTTTGAAATTCATCTAAAACTATTATTTTTTTAAAAAGTTATTTCATTAAGTTGTCAAGTTTTTAATTAGTTTTAGAAGAAGAGGGATCTAACTGGAATTAGTCTAAACTTTAGGGTCAAAACTCACCCCTCAGCCCTCGTATTGAACATTGAAAAAAATAACAACAAAAGGCAATATTTTTCACTGCCGACGTGGCGCAATGACAACATCAACCGGATGATTAGCGCAAGGAGAAAACTGGACAGAACCCAAACTTGGAAACACTAAACTCACCCGTCGAGTTCCCAATCCTTTTTTTCCGCAGGGCTAACAACGAGCAAACAACCCGCGCCGGTCATCAGCCAGACGCCGCGATCTGTCGAGTCCCCGGGTCCTTCTTGGCGGATTACAGTCACCGTCCAAAACGCTAGCGTGAGTGTACATACAATTCTCTCATACATGGGTTTGATTTTAAGAATCGAAATTTGTTTGACGACACTGTTTCTGTAATTCTCTGTTTGGACGCCGTGAAAGAGAAGAGAAACCAAAGAAAATTAATGAAATTTTGAGTCTTTTCTTTTACTCTTGTTTTCTTCAGTAGTTAAGTTTCTCAGCAATGAAACAGAGCTCATGAATTAACTTGGATTGAACACAGTTTTGCAGTTTGTGTTGGAAAAAAGTTATCAGTTTAGTTCTAATCGCAAAACTGTTGGTTATCTTGTGCAATGCTTTACAGAAAATCGTTTTTGAATGCTTTAGATGGTGAATTTGGCTAAATTGTGTGAATTATTAGGGCTCTATTTGTGTAAATGCTGCGACTTTTCAAATTTGGATGTAACATAGCAAATTTTTTATGTGATCAAGCTTGTAGCTACTTCAAGTTTTGCATAAATGATGGAATTGAAGTTTATTAATGTTTAGCTGCCTTATGTAGGGAGTTTGTCATCTATTGTGGCTTGAAAATATTCAAGGATTGGCCAAAGAAATAATTGACCTTTAAGTTACCAATAATAATTGAACAACACAGAAACAAGGAGCTCAATAAGCGATAAATTGTTCTTATTCTTGTTTCAACTCACATACAAACCTCCGTCACGAATGCAATTGAGGTATTACTGTTAGTGTGAGCACATGTGTTCTTGAGATGTTAGTGTTATCTTGAGTTTTGCTTCATCTATTTATGAATTTTAGTCCTTTTTTGAATTTTGCATTTCATGCTGTGCATGGTGACATACTTGTGAGATTGAGTCACTTGGGACAGTAAACTTGTAGTTTTAAGCTGGGACTAAGAAAAAAATTCCTGAAAAGAATGTGCATAGTCAATTAAAATATTTATTTCTTGTCACATGCTAGCAAATAGAATATTTAGAAAGTGAGTGTTCGGAGGACCTGATGTTTAGATGAGAGGGTCTTGTTATACCTCTGACATCTAAATTGTTTTAACTCAGATTTGTTTTTAATTAATTTACCTTTATCTTGTGTGTCCATGAGTGAGTGTGCATCTGAGTTAATGTTGAAATGATTGTGAACCTTGGTTATATTATATTCCCTTCATATATTCAGGGTTCCAGTTCAATATGTAGCTGACCTCAAGTCACATTATTTGTTTGATGAATTACTTGGATAGCATTTGTATAATGTGGGGTTGTGGTATATAATACAGATGGAAGAAGCTACACTTTGCAGTGAGCAAGTGCCTGATGATGAGTGTGGTGAGAGTCAAAAGGAAGGAGAAGGTGAAACAACAGTATTTGAGGGTGAGAATGGTGTAATCGAAGAAAAAAAGGAATTTGTTGCTCCTGCTGTTGGAATGGAGTTTGAATCTTATGATGATGCTTATAACTACTATAATTGCTATGCGAAGGAAGTGGGCTTTCGTGTTAGAGTGAAGAACTCATGGTTTAAACGCAATAGTAGGGAGAAGTATGGTGCAGTACTTTGTTGCAGCAGTCAGGGTTTCAAAAGAATTAAAGATGTAAACCGTTTGAGAAAAGAAACAAGAACTGGTTGTCCTGCCATGATAAGAATGAGATTAGTGGACTCCAAAAGATGGAGGGTACTTGAAGTTACCCTTGACCATAACCACATATTAGGTGCTAAGGTCCATAGATCAATTAAGAAGATGGGCACTGGAACCAAAAGGAAGTCACTGCCGGGTTCTGACATGGAAGGACGAACAATAAAGTTGTACAGAGCACTTGTAATTGATGCGGGAGGAAATGCAAACTTGAACACAGTTGAAAGAGAAGTCAGGAATATTTCTAATCATCCAAATCAGCTCAACCTTAAAAAGGGTGACTCACAAGCGATTTATAACTACCTCTGTCGTATGCAGTTGACCAATCCAAACTTCTTTTATTTGATGGACCTCAATGATGAAGGGCATTTGAAGAATGTATTCTGGATTGACGGTAGGTCCAGGGCTTCATGTGGTTACTTCAGTGATGTTATCTATATTGACAACACCTATTTGTCAAGCAAATATGAGATCCCACTTGTGGCATTTGTTGGAATTAATCACCATGGCCAGTCTGTGTTGCTGGGTTGTGGCCTGCTTGCAGGTGAGACAGCTGAGTCATATATTTGGCTGTTCAAAGCTTGGCTAACATGTGCATCAGGATGCTGTCCACAAACAATCATAACAGACAGGTGCAAAGTGTTGCAGAGTGCAATTTTGGAGGTATTTCCTAAAGCTCATCATCGGTTTGGTTTGTCACACATCATAAAGAAAGTTCCTGAAAAATTGGGAGGACTGCGCAACTATGATGCAATTAGAAAGGCCCTGCTTAAAGCAGTTTATGAATCCCTGAAAGTGATTGAATTTGAAGCAGCATGGGGATTTATGGTCCAGCGGTTTGGAGCTGTTGATCATGAGTGGCTTCGATCTTTGTATGAAGATCGAGTTCACTGGGCTCCAGTCTATTTGAAAGATACCTTTTTTGCTGGAATGTGTGCTGCACAGCCAGGTGATACCCTTAATCCATTTTTTGATAGGTACGTGCATAAGCAAACTCCTTTGAAAGAATTTCTAGATAAGTATGAATTAGCTCTACAAAAGAAGCTCAAGGAGGAAAATCTTGCAGATATTGAATCAAGAAGTGTAAGCCCTACATTGAAAACCAGATGTCCATTTGAGTTGCAGCTTTCCAGAGTGTACACTAGAGAGATATTCAAGAAGTTTCAATTAGAGGTGGAGGAGATGTATTCTTGTTTTAGTACAACACAGTTACATGTTGATGGGCCAATTGTAATATTCTTGGTTAAGGAGCGTGTTTTGGGTGAAGGAAATAGGAGGGAAATTAGGGATTATGAAGTTCTGTACAATAGTACGGCTGCTGAGGTACGTTGCATTTGCAGTTGCTTGAATTTTTACGGGTATCTATGCCGGCATGCATTGTGTGTGCTCAACTTTAATGGTGTGGAGGAGATCCCTTCTAAGTTCATCTTGTCACGGTGGAAGAAGGATTACAAACGTTTGTACATTCCCGATCATGGTAACAATAGTGTCAATGCTACTGACCGTTTTTTATGGTTTAATCAGTTGTGTAAGAGTGCCTTGCAGGTTGTGGAAGAAGGAGTGATCTCGCTGGATCATTACAAGGTTGGATTGCAAGCTTTGGATGAGTCCTTAAATAGGGTTCATGATGTAGAAGAAAAGCAAGAATAACTAAATGTCAAGGTGCAACATTTTTTGTATATAAAATCTCTTCTTATCCTGTCTGTACCTTCTTCATCTTGTTTCTTTTTAGGATTTCAACATGTTCTTGCAGAATATCCATATGTTACACAATCCGGCTTATAAAAAGAGGCGGAGTTTAATTTGTATGCCAATCTGTTTACCATTTACTGAAGTCTTGAATTTGTAAATTTATGTTAATGAATTGAACCCTGTTCATATCAACATAAAGATAGATTTTGTTTGATGTTATAGACTTATGTTATTCTTATACAGCACCTTAGTCTAATGGATATAGAGTGGGTTAAAAGTACATCAGAAATTTACTAACTTTTTTAATCAAACTGATGTAAATAAACATCCATGTTAGATGATCAATGAAATAACCAAGCAAACATAGGAGGGCAAGCAACTAGCGATAATCATCCAGATCAGTAATGCAAATTCCAGGTCCAAGAATGCAGTACACTTTTTTGACTGAAAACAGTAAAAAGGAATCACAAGAGGATAATAGGGTTTTTCAATCAGCTATATTCACCAACATTTTCTGAAACAGGGAAGAAAAGCATTTAAGAGTGGCTTGGTCCTCCCATTGAAACTCTTTCCACCAGTCCTCCGTTCCCTTAATAACAAACTTATGTTCCTTTGCACTCTCTGAATCCAGCGGAAGCTTCTTAAGCCTTGAGCATTCCTTGATAATTGGAAAAAGCAAGTCTTTCCAATATATATATGCTCTTGACCTGATTAGTTCATGTAATCCAAGAAAAATTGGTGTTTTGCAAATGGGTGTAGATTCCCCATCATCTCCCCAATTTTCTAACACTAAATAGTTCTTCCACGCAATCACAGAAACCTACTGTGTTAGACTAGAGGTGAGGAAGAAAAGCAAGCTATTTCGAGTACCTCAGTTTGTTGCAAGCGCTTATTTCAACCACGTGAAGGCTGAGGAAACAATAAAATTTGCATGTTTTCCATGTTTCCTCTGCTTGGTCAGTCAATCTTCACCTCTTCTAAATTATCCACAATACATGATCCCTAGTTCCTTGAGAAGCTTTAAATCTGCTAAAGATGGAGGATTGAACGAATTTGAATCAGCAAAACGTTTAAATAATAGGGATTGTGCACAAATCTGTAGACTATGGGAGCTCAAGAATCTTTCGACAGCATGGTCACTTAAGGATACGGTCCAACACATTTAAATGTTTTAGACCAAAACTTTACCACCACCAGACAGAACATTATCACCCGCTACTTGACCACAACCGAAGCAGAGCAATCAAACAGTATCAGTACTTGCGGCATTGAAGAACTTGACATCAGATGTCGTAGAATTGCATAGAGCTGGCGAGTATATTCCAAGTTAAAAACTTTTAAAGATGTACCAGGGCCTTTTAAAGTCTTTTGGTACCCTCTGTATGTCAGTCCATGATAGATCAAGGTGTTGCAGACATATCAAATTTGATAATCCATCAGGTGGAGAATTATTACGTGACAGGCTCAAACCTTGCAGAGAAGGCATGGATTTAAAGAATCATCAGCGACCATTTCTAAATCATGATTGCGATCAAGAAACAAAGTTACCAGATTAGGACAAGTAGGAGCCTCTGATAGATTCACAATCTTATTATTCATCAATGAAATCCTTCTCGCCCTTTTCCATTTTCTAACATCAGGTGCCTCAATTAATCCTATTCCTGCATGAACTAAAAAGTTCTCCTCTTCCTTCTCAATTACACATGCAACTCACAAAACCATGTCACGAATTATATCGTGCATTTTCACACAATAATAGCTTTCTGTATCATTCTTTTATGGCCAAAAGTTCCAAGGGCGAGTCATGCACACAATTGAATGGCTACTTATGATAAGCTATCTTTAAATAATAGCAAAATAGGATCAATATCCCAATGCTATTCTTCTCTAATAACAATATAAAGAAACAACCATTCAAATAAACTGAGTGGAGACAATGATTTCCAACCCCCCCCGGGCAAAAAAAAGACAAAGTTATGTAACAAAAAATCTATGAAAAAACAAACACATGGATATCATATTCAAACCCTCTGATCTGCACCAAAATCTTCGTCTGCCTGCATGCACTTTAATTACTCTTAGTGAAAAAGGGAAGGAAGACATTTTGAGTGGCTTCATCCTCCCATTGCAGTTTCTTCCACCAATCTTCCTCTCCTCTAATGTCAATGTCACATTGCTTTGCACTGTTAGAATCCAGTGGAAGCTTCATAAGCTCTGGGCATCGGTATATGCTAATTTGTTTCAGATTTTGGAAGGGCAAGGCCTTAAAATAGATGCTCTTCAAATTTGGAAGACCACCCAAATGAAGAAATTTGAGTTCTGTAAAAGGTTCTAGATTTGCCATGATCTCTGGCCCATCATCCAATTTCCCAATGCAGATTATTTTTTCCATATCAGAGCAATTTTGCACAAAAAGAGACCTGAGATTTGGAACAAAAACAAGCCATGTCAAGTCCCTCAGTTTACAGCAACTGGTTATTCGAACAATGTCAAGGCTACAGAAAGCATGAGGTTGTCGTGCCTTTTGCATTTCCCCCATATTCCCAATCTTCAGCTCTTCCAAAAGTACACAATTTTCTATTTCTAGCAATCTAAGGTGCTCCAGATCAGCTAAACCAAAAAGGTCGAGGGATCTTAAATCATCAAAGCATTGTAGGTATAGACAGTGAGTACAGCTTTGAAACTTAGGGGAGCCCAAAAATCTTTGGAGAGCATGGAAACTGTTTATGCTCATGGTCAACTTATTTAATTGTTTCAGACCAAGCAATTCCTCCACCAAAAGTTCACCTCAGTCAAATAAAATGTTATCATCATCCGCCAGGTAATGAGTTAACCTACCACAACCAAACATTTTCTATGAAGAACAGATGTATGCTCCAAGTTGAGACATCTAAGATTCACCATCGACTTCAACTCTTTTGGCAGTTCTTTTATATTTGTAGATTATAAATCAAGATACTGAAGTGAAACCAATTTTGAAATTCCTGATGGTAATTCGGTTAGAGAAAAATTAAATGACGAGTTTAATACTCTGAGGGAATGCATAAACTGGAAGAAGTCGCAATTAATCAGCTTTAAATTATTAAACTGGAGAAACAGAGTTAGCAAAGCGGGGCAGGAAGGAATTTCTGATAGATTCTCAATTTTGTTTCTCATCAATGACACCCTCCTCACCCCTTCCCATTTTTCAATTTCTGGTGCTTCAGTCAATCCAGTACCCGCACGAACCAAATACTTTTCCTTCTCCTTCTCAATTTCACACGCTATCCACAAAGCCATATCACGAATCACATCATGCATTCTCACACAATTATCATCATAGACTTCTTCCAATAAACATGCATGAACAAGAACACCAATAATGTAGTATCCTTGGTTTCGTATCTCACTGGTGTCAGTTTCATACAAAAGATCCTCAGCTATCCAACAATCTATCAATTTGGTCTTGCTAATGTAATAGTCTTCGGGAAATAAACTACAATATAATAGACAGGATCTAATTTTGTCATTCTGTAAACAATCATAACTGAATCTTAAAAGGGGATATACTTCTCTTTCCATACCTAGAAATCCTGAGCATGATCTCCTTAACACTTGAATTGCATATCTCCATTCTTGAGGAGTCTTCCTCTAAGCCATGGCTCGACCAACAGTCTTGAGTGCAAGTGGCAAACCACCACACTCCTTGGCCACTGCTTTGGCAAGCTCGAGAATAACAGGATGGCTATTAAGAGTGTCTTTTCCAACTTTCTTTTGGAATAATTCCCAGGCTTCTTCCTCTGTTAGACACTCCACTTCAAATTTCATGTGAGCTTCCATAAGGCCGCAAGCGTCAATAGACCGAGTTGTGAAGACTACTTTGGAACTCATGTTCATGCTAGGAGGAGCAACGCCAAGTTTAATCAAATCAACCCGCTCCCATGTGGCATCCATTAGCAATAAAAATTTCTTTTTGCTTAAAATCTTGAAGATGTCCACCTCTTTATCTTCGCAACTTGTATTCTTCCATGACTCATCCAATAAACCGATCTTTTCTCCAATCTTTTCTTGAATCTTTGATAGCCCGCAAGTCATTGGACACAACAACCCAGATTATAACGACAAAACATTTGGGCATATCTATGAACTTGCTGTTGATTTGGGTAATTAGTGTAGTTTTTCCCACTCCCCCCATGCCGTATATGCCGATCATTCCAACTGATTCGTCTCCGAGGCAAGCCCATACTTCCTTAAATATTGAATCTATGCCCACAATTGTTGTCTCGCAAATAATCTCATCCACTGCAGCCCGTGGTGCCCTCTCTGCCACCACTTCAAAAGCACTTTCACCCATTAAAGTCTCAACATCTCGTAGCATTTTAGCCACTTCTTTTCCAAACTTGTGGCTTGATTTGCAGTTCTTGGAACAGTAGCCTCCAAGACATAATTTTCCAATTTCTTGAGAGCTATGTCTTCGCAATTCACCATCCTTGATTACTGCAGCTTCCACCCTCGAAAGCCATCCTTGCACTTGGTTGAGCCGTCTCATATGTTGTTGCTCAGCATTGACCCCTCTCCATCAGATCCTTCTTTGCTTCAACTAATTTCTGCAAGTGAGTCTGCAACGTAACAAGATTGTCTTCAAGCTGGCTTACGTATGCTCCTTCTTTGAGAGTACAGTTTAGGCAACTGGAGAAAATGGCATCACATGAAATTTGAATTCCGACAACATTACCCATACTTTGGAGTTAGATTTCAACAAAACAATAAGAAAACTAAAGTAGGAATATGAACGATAGATAGCAGTATTCTTCTGGTGGTTATTAAATAACGAGAAAAACTCCAGTAGCAGAAGTGAGGAAGTTACAAATATGCCGAATCTATGTTAACTAGATTGATCACGCAATAGCTTATTAGATATATACCCTCTTAACTCTATGGATGTTCCTGTAAATCATTTACTAAATTCAAAGTCAAAGTTGGGGTTCGGCGACAAGTATACCCGACAAAAAATTAGGTGGGGAGGAAGGGTTCCTTTAATTTCTCTTCAATGACAAGTATTGAATCATTGTGTCCAATTTTCAAATTAAAATAGTGAGGCTTGCTGTGGTTTCACGCAGGAAAGTCTAACAAAAATGAACAACTTGTCTTCAATTTCAATTATTGATCAGCTGAAAGTGAATAGAATGCCTAACACCTAGCCTCTTGTTTCAGTGCACAGCCTGTTTTTAGGATGATTCCTATGCTGAAATCAAGTCATCTTAGTGGGATGACTTTATTATCATTGGCACTTGGAAATAGAAGGCCGATAAGGGACAGTCATGCTCAAACCTCATTCAAGAACAAAACTGATGTTTGTAATATCTTTGTCATTCTAACGAAAAATTTTCTCGTTGTTTGTTCTAGGTCTGATATTGTACTGATTGAATGAAGGTCACATTATGCTCCGTCGTCATTGACGCACCTTTCTATTTTCCTCTCTTCTCTTCCTTCTCTTTTTACATCGTCTGTCCCGGTATGAACACAGCTCGCTACGGAAATGCAACCAGTTACAAAAACCCATCAAGGAAAGCACACCAAAGCAAAAGCAAGGGTCGCCGGGTAGAAGTAAGGGATGATGGTCATGGTCGTGAAGGAAAAAAGTGATGAAGAGCATTCCAGTTTCTAGATGCATTAAAAGTCAGAAACAAAGCTGATGGCTCTGTTTGGTTATTGGTGATCAAAGCCATCACCTACTGATGAGTATGTTTGTCATCATTTCAAGATGTTTGTAACTGTCAACTGTAAGCCGTCTTAACGACTATCAGATTCGGGGATGTCTCTGTTAGTTTCCAGAAACTATTAACTTATCTCTAATTAGTCTAAACCTTAAGAGAGGTTATTGCAATTGACACTGCTAATTTAACCACAATACAACAGAACTGATATACAGAGAAGGCACTGAAAAGGGCGAGGCCTTCCAATATACGGATTGATATCTTTAGCAGCCGATCCTCTTGATATCACGGTAGTAGCATCTAAATGGGCAAATGTCGTGACAGAAGGGGTTGGTCAAATCATATGCAGGTTTATAAATGGCTTGAAGTAATTCTTTATTGTAAAGAACTCACAGCAGAAGGCATTCTATCCAATAAGGCCGATACTGCGGATCCCGCTTGGACGAATTTGGAAGATATTTTCATACGTGTTGTTCATTAATATCTCGAAAATATTCCGCCATAGTTATGGCTGTCAAACCAACTCTCATACGAGCTCCCCCGGGGGTTAATCCATCTGACCGTAGACCAGAGCTTCAATAGCTGGCCACGATTCCTGATCCTGGAATATAAATACAAGGTTTAGTTCTTATGTCATAGGTCAAATTGAACAAAAAACTACCATATTGTCTTAATATTATGTAGTAGCATAATATAATTAAAATCGTTTATCGAATAACAATGCAGAGAAACAATGATTCAAAGCGAAATCAAACCAAAAGAAAATTGTGACGGAAAACCTGTCAAAAAGCAACCACCAGATTTCATATTCATAACCTTCTGATCTGCTCCAGAGCCTTCATCTGCGTTGTTGCACATTAATCTTGGTGAAAAATGGATGGAAGGCACTTTGGGTGGCTTCATCCTCCCATTGCAGTTTCTTCCACCAATCTTCCTCTCCTCTAATACGAACTTTGCGTTGCTTTGCACTTTGAGAATCCAGTGGAAGCTTTCTGAGCTCTGGGCATCCGACTATGTAAAATGCTTCCAGATTTTGGAAGGGCAATGCCTTGCAATAGATGCTCTTCAAATTCGTTAGGTTTTTGAAGACGAGAGATTTGAGCTCTGCAAAAGGTTCTATACTTGCCATGATCTCTGTAGCTTCACCCAATTTTCCAACACTTACTATTTCTTCCATCTCAGAGCATTCGACTATGACAATTCTACTCAGTTTTGGAGCAAAAACAAGCCATGTCAAATCCCTCAGTTTACGGCAACTGAATATTCGAACAGTCACAAGGCCATGGAATGCATGAGGTTTTTGTGCCTTCTGAATTACCCCCATATTGCAGATCTTCAGCTCTTCCAAAGGTTTACAATCTTCAATTTCTAGAAAACTGAGGTGCTCCAGACAAGCTAAAGATAAAACATCAATCGATTTTGAATCAACAAAGCACTGAAGTCGGAGAGATTTAGTACAAGTCTCAAACTTGCGGGAGCCCAAAAATCTTTGGAGAGCTTGGCAACTTCTGATGTTGACGGTCAACACATTTATGTATTTCAAACCAAGCAATTCCTCCACCAAAAGTTCACCTCCTTCAAACAAACTGTTATCTTCTTCGGTCTGATCACAAATTATCTTACCACAGCAGAACATTTTCAGGACTCGTAACTCGGTAAAACTGGATATCAGTTGCCTTGGAAGGGTATGAAGGTAAGGTGTAAACTCCAGGTTCAAATATCTAAGATTCACCAAAGACTTCAACTCTTTCGGAAGTTCTTTTATGAAGTTCCGTGATAAATCTAGATATTGTAGTGAAACCAATTTTGGAATTCCTGGTGGTAATTCGGTTAGAGAACTATTATTTGACAAGTTTAAAACTTTGAGGGAATGCATAAACTGGAAGAAGTCACTGTTAATCAGCTTCAACATATTGTTTTGAAGAAACAGAGTTAGCAAAGCAGGACACGAAGGAATTTCCAGTAGATTCTCAATTCGGTTATTCATCAACGACACTCTTCTCACACCTTCCCATTTTACAGTCTCTGGTGCTTCAGTCAATCTAGCGCCAGCACGAACCAAATAATTCTCCTTCTCCTTCTCAATTTCACATGCTATCCACAAAGCCATATCTCGAATCACATCATGCATTTTCACATAATTATCACCTTCTTCTTCCAATAAACATGCATGAACAAGAACACCAATAAGGTAGTATCCTTGATTTCGTATCTCACTACTGTCTGTTTCATCAAAAAGTCCCTCGCCTATCCAACAATCTATCAGTTTATTTTTCTCGATGGAAGAGTCTTCCGGAAATAAACTACAGTATAATAGACACCATCTAATTTTGTCATTTGGTAAACTATCGTAACTGAATTTTAAAAGAGGATATACTTCTTTTCCCATACCCAGAAATTCTGCACTTGATCTCTTTAACACTTGAATTGTGTACCTCCACTCTTCAGGTGTCTTCCTGCAAGCCATAGCTCGACCCATTGTCATGACTGCAAGTGGTAAGCCTCCACACTCCTTGGCTACAGTTCTTGCAAGCTCCGAAATATCATGATGACTGCTGAGAGTGTCTTCTCCAACCTTCTTTCTGAATAATTCCCAGGCTTCATCGTCTGTCAGACACTCCACTTTAAACTTCTTGTGTGCTTCCATGAGGCCACAAACGACATCAGATCGGGTTGTGAAGACTACTTTGGATGTTAAGCTCCTGCTAGGGGGAGGAACACCAAGTTTAATCAAATCAACCCGCTCCCATATGTCGTCCAATAGCAAAATAAACTTCTTCTTGCTTAAAATCTTAGAGATGTCCAATGCCTTTTCTTCGCAACTTTTATTCTTCCATAACTCATCCAATAAACCTATCTTTTCTCCAATCTTTTCTTGAATCCTCCCGAACTGCAAGTCTTTGGACACCACCACCCAGATTACTACATCAAAAGTTTTAGGCATCTCTACGAATTTGTTGTTGATTCGGGCAAGTAGGGTAGTTTTCCCCACGCCCCCCATGCCGTATATGCCAATAATTCCGACTGACTCTTCTCTAAGGCAAGTCCAGACTTTCTCAAATATTGAATCCATGCCTACTATTGTTGGCTCACAAATAATCTCATCCACCGCAGCCTGTGGTGCCCTCTCTGCCACCACTTCAAAAGTACTTTCACCCATTAAAATCTGTACATGTCGTTGCATTTTGGCCACTTCTTTCCCAAACTTGTAGCTTGACTTGCAGTTCTTGGAACAGTAACCTCCAAGGCATAATTTCTCAATTTCTTGAGAGCTCTCTCTTATCAATTTCCCAACTTCAGTTTCCACAGCTTCCACTCTTGAAAGCCATCCTTGCACTTGGTTCAGTCGTCTCATATGTTGTTGCTCAGCATTGACAACCCTCGTCATCAGATCGTTCTTTGCTTCAACTAACTTTTGTAACTGAGTCTGCAAGGCAACAAGATTGTCTTCAAGCTGGCTTACATATGCTGCTTTTTTGAGAGTACAGTTTAGGCAACCAGAGAATATGGCGTCGCCTGATATTTGAATTCCCAAAACATTGCCCATATTTTGTGTTAGATATCAACAAAAATATAGGGAAAAAAAAATGGTAATGAGTATGAATGATGGTGAGAAGTATTCTTCTGGGGTTATTAAGTAAAGAGAAAAACTCCAGTTGCAGAAGGGAACACTTTCATAAATTTTGTGCTACTATGCTAAATTGCTCGATCATGGAATAGGTTATTGGATCCATATATTAGAGGGATCAAACCCTTTTACTTTTTGGGTAATTTCATATTACTCCTGCGAATTATTAAATATATTTAATGTCAAATTAAGGTTGGCTTTCTGCGACAAAGTATGCACCACAAAATTATTACTGTAGGTACAATAAAGGAGAGGAAGGCACATGGCCTGTTTCATCAAGCCATCACTATCCATTTGATCCCTAAAATCTGGCCTGTCAATTTGATTCTCAAATGCCTAGTCTGAGCCATTTCTTCTGCTCATTGGGACTTTCCATTTGCATGCAATCATAGCATTGATGCATCGACGAAATTAACTCTCACCTCCCAAAAGGACCACCTCCCACTGCCATAAATAGCATGGATTCAAAGAAGACTGAAATTAATTCTCCACTCTGGTCTCTTCTTTGTTTCTAGTTTTGTTTTCGTTTATTACTCAGCCAAAGAAACCTGTAAACGCGTTCACCTAACATGTCAAATGTGGAATTAACGTGTCTAACTTTCAAGTTAAATACAGCGACCACCCTTGTTTTGCTTTCACACTGGAAATAAACGAACTGTAACAAAATGAACGACAACACGTCTTCAGGGATTTTTTCCGCAGGCCGAAGGAAACATAATGACCAATTCCCAACCTGTTGGTATTTTTTCACTTTCACCACACAGCCTGCTTTATTTGGAAGATTCACAGGAAATATTCAGAATTTTATATTTTTTATATTAATTTTGTAAAAAAAGTATACCTTGTTTGGCAGACAAAGACTCTGAAATTTTTTCTAGCGGGGATAGAGAGTAATTTGTTACTTCAAATTATAGGTACAAAAGGAAGAGTCACTTGGGAGATTTTCTGATAAATGAGAGACAGTTAAGTTAGAACATTCAAAAGATTGTTTACTGAGTTGGATTTACTTATTTTTAATTGATTGTGAAATGTGAAACCACTGTCTCTGTAGCGAAGAAAATATGGCATCCTACCGATTGAGCAGAGGCTGAGTTATGACCAGAAGTTTCAAGGGCTACTCAGCATGAGTTCTCAATTTCTAATAATAATGACAGAAATTACAGCAGAAATAACGATAGAGAGATACAGAGAAACAGCGATTCAAAAAGAAATGACAAAAAAAGTTATGTAAACAAAAATCTATGAAAACCCAACCACACATATATCATTGTCATCCCTTCCCATCTGCTCCAAAATCTTCATCTGCTTTTCAATACTGAGAAAAAGGGGAGGAAGACATTTTGAGTGGCTTCATCCTCCCATTGCAGTTTCTTCCACCAATCTTCCTCTACTTCAATCAAAATTTGACGTTGCTTTGCACTGTTAGAATCCAGGGGAAGCTACTTTAGCTGTGGGCATCCGACTATGCCAATTAGTGTCAGATTTTGGAAGGGCAAGGCCTTGCAGTTGATGCTCTTCAAATTTGGAAGGTCATGCAAAACAAGACCTTCGAGTTTGGTAAAAGGTTCTGTATTTGCCGTCATCTCTTCTTCTTCACCCAATTTCCCAACGCAGATTATGTCTTCCACATCAGAGCAATTTTCTATTTGAAGACTCCTGAGATTTGGAATAAAAACAAGCCATGTCAGTCCCTCAGTTCATGGCAATTGCCTACTAGAACCTCATCAAGGCTATGGAAAGCATGAGGTTGTAGTGTTTCCCCGATATTCCCAATCTTCAGCTCTTCCAAAAGTTTAAAGTCTGAAATTCCTAGCACTTTGAGGTGCTCCAGATTAGCTAAACATAGAAGGTCGAGTGATTTTGAATCATCAAAGTATGCAAGCTCTAGAGATTGAGCACAGCTCTCAAACATGTGGGAGCTCAAAAATCTTTGGAGAGCACGGAAACTGCATAGGGACATGGTCAACTTACATAAATGTTTCAACTTGAGCAATTCCAACACCAAAAGTTCACCTCCATCAGATAAAATGTTATCTTCTTCTGCCTGATCACAAGCGGGGCTACCACACCTGAACATTTTCAATACTCGTAACTTAGTAAAACTGGATATCAGTTGACCTGGAATTCTGTGAAGAACAGATGTAAACTCCAAGTTAAGACATCTAAGATTCGCGAGAGACTTCAACCCTTTTGGTAGTTCTTTTATATTTGTACATGACAAATTAAGATACTGAAGTGAAACCAATTTTGAAATTCCTGATGGTAATTTGGTTAGAGACCAATTCCATGACATGCTTAAGACTGAGGGAATGCATAAACTGGAAGAAGTCGCTATTAATCAGCTTTAAATTATTATGTTGAAGAAACAGAGTTAACAAAGCAGGACATGAAGGAATTTCCAATAGATTCTCAATTTTGTTTTCCATCAATGACACCCTCCTCACCCCTTCCCATTTTTCAATCTCTGGTGCTTCAGTCAATCCAGTACCCGCGCGAACCTTTCTTATGATTGTGTTGAACAGAGCGGGCTCCAAGCCCATATCAATTCCTTCGTAACGGGCCGGGCTTGGCCAGCCCGTTGACACCTCTAAATTCATCACAATATTCGGCTTGGGTATCCCCTGCAGAATCGGAAATCCAGTTGAGGTACTCGAATACTCTCCGTTCCGCTGCCCCTTAGAATCAATGAACGAGAAGTCTTTTTATTAATTAAAGTTTCAATTTAGAAAGCTTCTGAGCGTCTCAAGCATCTAAATTAAGGTCGCTGTCGACAGAAACCCTCATCCCATATCAGTGCAACCTTTCTTTGTCCTACGAATTGATCGATCTAAGTTGTGGTTTTTTTTAGTTTTAATTTAATGTTCTTTTTCATTTTTTCCTTTGATTTTGAAGTGTTTGTTGAAATAATAGAGTTGACGTCTGAACTTTTAGAAATTGTTTCAATTCTGGTTCTACTAGTTTCGTTCTATGTTCATTATGTTTGAGAAGTTTGATTTCAGTTCGTGAAGCTAATTTTAGAAAATGGGCATCATCGTTTCTGTTGTAGTAGCTTACGAGGCAGCATGTAAATTTTGCGGTGTTTAGCTTAAGATATGACACGAGAACGAGACGTTAGTATTTTTATCGAAGAGCATAGAGTATTTGGGGATTGATTGCAGTGGAGTTTATTAGTAATGTATTTCAGTTTGCAACTGCAGATTAATCTTCATTAATTTTATATGAGATTTTGCTATACTAGAGTTGGGTACTTCAGATATGGGTAAAAACAAGCAAATCATGGGACACCTTAAAATGCCTTTGGCTATAGCTGTAGCTGCGAACGAATGAGGCGGGGTTTTCAGTAAGTCTTGGGTTAAATTTTGTATGAAAAAAAAATTTTAAAAAAGAAAGATGAGAGAGAGAGAGAGAGAGAGAGAGAGAGAGAGAGAGAGAGAGAGAGAGATCAAATGCAACTTTGAATGGGATGGTGACCACAAATTTTTGTATCCTGAACTCCTAATCTTGAAAACAGAGTAGAAATAAATGTGTTAGTGTGGTTGTTCTCTCTGTTGTCCCCTGGTCCATTTTGTGTTTCAACTAGTAATGTAAATGAATTCAAAGCATGGTGTAAAAGAGGGGTTAATTTTGTTTGATTTACTCTTGGAATCTTGTTCACAAGGTTTTGTGATTGTAGGCTGTGATTCAAAACGACATGGCAGAAATGTGTCCCCTGTATGCAGTTTTTGTTCATTGTGTTGCCATTGAGGCAGAAATGTGGATATAAGGACTCAATTAGTATCACAATCAAATTCATGTTTTCATTTTGTGTTCACTTATGTCCTTATATGCTCTTTTGTTTGTCTAGCATGATCTTAATTTCATTAATTTATAAATGTTTGATGATTGATCTGATATCTTGTGTTGTTTAGTGGGGGACAAAATGACATCTGGTATTGTGTCATGAATACATAATTCAAGTAGTTAAAAGCTTAATATTTGGAAATACACATGGTCAGTGTGAAGTCACGTGGACAAAATTCATGTTTTAAAAGTGACCTTTTCTTTAATTCCTTTAGTTTTGTGAGATTGTGGAAGTAATTGTTTTGTTTTATAGTTGCTGATTGAATTGAATTGTTTATTTTTTTTATTTGAAGCTCAATTTTTTCCATGTCTAGTGTAGATGGATGAAGTTTCTCTCAACACTGAGCCAGTAGGTGACGATGACACTGATGAGTTTGAGGTTGTAGGAGATTGTGCAATGACTGAGTACGTTGGTCAAACTGGTATAATTCAAAATCCCCTGCCTCCTGCTGTTGGAATGGAGTTTGAGACATATGAGGATGTATATTACTTCTATAATTGCTATGCTAAGGAACAGGGATTTGGTGTCAGAGTTAGCAATACATGGTATAGAAAGAGTAAAGAAAAGTATAGGGGAAAGTTGAGCTGTAGCAGTGCAGGCTTCAAGAAGAAAAGTGAAGCAAACCGCCCAAGACCAGAAACAAGAACTGGTTGTCCAGCAATGATAAAGTTCAGGTTGATGGAAACCAAAAGGTGGAGAATTATTGAAGTTGAGCTTGAGCATAATCATTTGATTAGCCCAACAAGTGGTAAGTTTTATAAGTCACATAAGCACATAGGTGTTGGAACCAAAAGAGCATTGCAGTTAGATACCACCGAAGGAGTACAAAAAATTCGGCTGTTTCGAACTGTTATTATTGATGCTGAGGGCAGCGGTGATGTAGATGTTAACGGAACATTTGGCAATAATATTAATAGCTCCAATCAATTGAAGCTTAAACCAGGAGATGCTCAAGCTGTTCAGAATTTCTTTTGTCGTTTGCAGTTGACAGACCCGAACTTCTTTAATGTGGTGGATCTAAATGAAAAAGGATGCTTGAGGAACTTGTTCTGGACTGATACAAGGTCAAGAGTTGCTTACAGATACTTCAGTGATGTAGTTGCAATTGATACTACATGCTTGACTGAAAAATATGATGTACCATTGGTTTCTGTGATTGGGGTAAATCACCATGGACAATCAGTGTTGTTGGGTTGCAGTTTACTTGCTGGAGAAACCATAGAATCATATACATGGTTGTTTAGGGCGTGGCTTACATGTATGTTAGGACGTTCTCCGCAATCAATCATCACTGACCAATGTAGAATCTTGCAAACTGCTGTTGCTGATGTATTCCCAAGAGCTTATCATTGCTTTTCATTGTCACATATCATGCAAAAATTTCCTGAGAAACTCCAAGGATTGTTTGACTATGATACATTTAGAGTGGCATTGCATAGAACAATTTATCATTCTCTCAGGCCTGAGGAATTTGAAACAGCTTGGGAAGCTATGATCCAGCATCATGGAATAAAAGATCATAGATGGATTCAATCTATATATGAAGATCGAAGACGGTGGGCTCCAGTTTATTTGAAGGAGGCATTTTTGTCAGGAGTGTTTCCCTTGCAACAAAATGAGGTTTTGACTTCATATTTTGAAGGATATCTAGATAAGAATACCCCTTTGGAAGAATTCCTAGACAAGTATGATCAAGCTCTACAGGCAAAGTATCAACTGGAAGACTTGGCAGATATGGATTCAAGAAATTCAAGTTATATGTTGAAATCAAGATGTTACTATGAACTCCAACTCTCTAAATTGTATACAAATGAAGTATTAAGAGAGTTTGGTCAGGAGGTGGACGGAATGTATGCTTGCTTTAGCACAAAACATGTAAGTACTGATTCTCCGGTTGTAACATACATAGTCAAGGAAGAATTCGAAGTTGATAGCAACAGGAAAGATTCAAGAGCTTTCGATGTTTCCTACAATGCATCTGAAGTGGAGGTGCTCTGTGCTTGCGGTTTGTTCAATTTCAGAGGATATTTATGCAGACACATTCTAAACGTTCTAAACCAGAATGGCGTGGAAGAGATCCCACCCCAGTACATTCTTTCGCGATGGAGAAAAGACATGAAGCGCTCTTATGTTCTTGATCACAGCTGCAGTGGCATCGATATGAATAATCCCGTGCACAGGTATGATCATTTGTACAAACACATCATGAATGTTGTCGAGAATGGGAGGAAATCTCAAGCACGTTTGGAGATGACATTACAGGCATTAGATGATATATTGAACAAGCTTCATCTCGTAGAGGATCATCAAGTGTAATTTGTAAAGTTTAGAGGTCTAGGTTTGTGTAGCTTCGAGTTTGTATATATCATGTATCTTGATTTCCCCTTTGCCTTGAATAAAGCGCAGTAACATTGTTGTGCAAAGCTTTGGTCTCAAGTCAATAACTTGCTTGACACTCAAGTAAATAGCTAAAGATTTTTAATCACCCAAATGCACAAATACAAATAAAGAATGCAATAAAGGTCACGGAATTTAATTTTTTTTAATTAAAGAATGCAATATCCATAAAAATAAATATTCTGGAATATTTTAAAATATTTATAGTAGTGTTAAAATGGATATTTATCTTTCCCATTTTACCCTCGTGAAGGCTAATATTTTTCCTCGATAATTCCAGTTAAGTCCTCGTTCACTTTCACTTTCCCTCCCATCTCTGGCGCGCGATCTTCACCATTCAGGTCAGCTCTCTCAGCCTAATTTTGTGTTTGATTCCCCAGAAAATCCAGGAAAATAAACCCCTAATTTTTCTTTTCAAATCTTACGTCTTTTGAACTGCATTCCATCTACTGATCTCAACAGAACAATAATTATAATCAATGCTTAGGTTTGAGTTACGACCTTTATTACTCTTCGGGGATTTCTATGTCTTCAAATGAACCATTAGTTGTGTAATATTTCACTAATTAGAATATTTTATACAGTTGAGCATCGAAAACAAGCTAATAAAGAATTAATTTTAGAACTAGGTTAATATCCCTACTTATTGATTCTTGATGTAACGAATCAGCTGCTCAAAGAGATAGTTTTTTTTTAATATTTTAAGTTGAATATTCCGACTGCTTGCTTTTCTGTCAAATGCTTTAATGATGATATGAATAGATTCTTATCCATTAACGCAAATGAGAATGTTGATGGATCATCAAGCATTTGGCTGCATGCACTAGCATGATTTATTTACTGTTTTCAATTGTAGAGGTGAAGACTTTATATCTGCTTCCTCTATGAGATGAGGTTGTGCTCTGAGGACTGAAATTGAAGTCTTAAACTTTGCAACATGATTCTTAATCTAGGTAATGACTAGTCAGACCACAAGAGAGCTTTTTATCGCTAACCTGTATCCATTTTCATAATAAATGTTATAACTGAAGACAATATGCTGCATCATATTTTTATAGTGTTCTCGAAGACCTGTCTGCAATATTATAACAACTTAGAAACTTATACATGGGTGTGCCACATTAAACATTTCTGTTGTTAAGGAGGAGAAGAAACATGCATTCTTTTCTGGATGATGTAGAAATTAATATATCCATTAACCACAGTCTGTAGCTATCTAGGATATCATTTTAAGTATTAGTTTACAAGATCAGTGTGTGATTTTTTCTTGCCTATATGTTTATGTGGGGATAGAAACAGAGAGATGAAGTTCAAGGCATTTCTCACAGAGAAGGGGGTAAATCTCTTAGAAAGAAGATTTCTACCAGCCCTAGACAAAATGGGCAAGATATGCCACCTCTTCCTCACTAAAGAGAATGTTTTTTTTCTCCACAACCTTCTCAGTGGTGATGGTATTCAAACAATTGCCCAATTCCACAATGAAACTCTATTTGATGATTACCGCATCTCTAGCCAGAATGAGGACCGCATTGCCTTTGCCATAGATGTATCACTTCTCCAGCGTGCTGTTCGCAGCAGTGTCAGTATTTGCTCTGAATTTGGTGCAGGTGGAGCAACTGCCAATCGCCTTCAAATAAAATTGGTAAAGAAGCTGCCACCAAATTGTACTCAACCGATGCCTTTTCTTACATTTGAAACCCAGGGCTACGCGTCTGCTGTAATCCAAGACATTCCAATTTCAAAACCATTGTCAAGAACTGAAGTTCTTGAACTTCAAACTGCTTTAGATATGGCTCAAGAGTTACCTCAGACCCTGGTTCAGGTTCCAGATTTGAATCAGTTGCAGAATTTTGTGGACCGGATGAAGCATGTTGGTGATTTGCTCAATGTCTCCATAAGCAAGTATGGGGATCTCCATGTACAAATTGCAACCACTCTGATCAAGCTTGGTGCTGAGTTTAGAAGATTGTTTGTTGTTGGAGAGAAAGCTGCAGCTCCATCTGAGGACCAAAATCTGAGTGCTCAAACTCGATCAGAGAGGGCAGTTTTAAGGGGGGATGCTCAGTCTGTGCAAGTGAGTGTCAAGCATTTTTCGAAGAGTCTCCAGTGTCATCTGACAAAGCCTGACTGTGCATTCTATGGTATTGCTGCACAGGGTGCTTGCTTGACAGTGATATTCCAGTTCTTCATTCCTGGTACACGTCAAACAGATAAATCAATCAGTCTGCATTGCAGACTTCCAGTGCTCGATCCAGGCTCATAATTAGTTAATTAACCACTTATGGCTAAGACTCTAGCCTCTGTGGGGATGGAGTAATATAGTCAATTTGAACTTTGAATGGATTAAATGATATGTATAGTTGCTGGTAGCTGTTTATCTGATATTTAGTTGGTAATGTTGTTGTAGGACTAGAGTTCATTTACCTTGAAACATGTCTCGTTTAACCTGTTGGATTCTGTAAGTATTAATCATTCAATGATGACAAAATCAGAAGGTAGCCCCAGCTTGCTTGCATGAAAGTGAAAATATAATCATAAGAACTTCACTTTTGATTCTCAGCGCATATTCTTTGTTGGCTTTCTCCCCTTTGTTTGCAGATGTCAAACCATGCATGTTAGAATTAGAAAGACATGTTAGCTCAAAGCAATATAAATGCTAGGACTTTTGTGATCTTTCTTCCAACATATAATTGCCTGGTCAATGACAAATCTAGGGTTCATAGTTTTACCATTTTACATTTTTTGAAAGTTTTTAAAAGTTTTTTAGGGGAATTATATTATATCAGCACTGCTTTATTTGCCAGACAAGTGCAGAAGACTTAGCTCTCGATGTGTTTTCTCTCAGTTCATATGAGCTTGTACTGTATGTTTTACATGCATAAACTGTCATTTGTTCACTGATTCTGAAGTTTCGAGAGAGTTGGTGTTCTTGGAAACTGCATATCCCTTGAGGATCCTGATACTATACAAAATATAAACATTGCATATTATTCGGTGTAGACAATATACAAAAATTGATGGAATCAGGTTTTATCCTGTGCTGTTATTTCTCCATCAGAAACCTTTGACACCAATTTTGCCATACTGTGACAATCTGCACACATTCTAACGTTCTTTACAAATCTAATTGTAGCCCCGGGTCCTGAATTGATCAGTGCAAAAGCCAATGCCAATTTCTCACTATGCCAGTATAGTTTACTGTCTTTATCCTCTTCCCCTGTATCTAGGAATACCACATAAGTGTCAAGCATGGACCCAGCAAATTTCTAGTCACTTGTCATTTTATCTAACTTCCGGCAGGTATTTTTAGTTTGAGGATGTGATTGGTCCCCAGCAACAAATTCATGGACAACACCATTCATCTCTATCATACTGCAGCCTGGAGTCTTCTTGATTCCTCTATCAAGCATCATTTTTCTTCCAACGCAAAAATTATCCCATTTATTGCAAGCCAAACACATTATCTGAATCTAACTCAAGAATCTCTTTAGCTACCATTTCTGCATCTCTATGAACTCTACAACCGCCAAGAAGAGCTCCCCACACAATGGAATTTGGTTTCATTGGCATATTCTTTATAACTTCAAGAGCCTCTTTTATTTGTCCAACTCAGCCAAGAAGATCAACCATGCAACCATAGCGTGCCTCATTAGCCTCAATGCCCTGCTGGGTGATCATGCCAGAAAATATACTGTCTTCCTTCTTCTACCATGCCAGTGTGAGTACAAGCACAGAGACCACCAACATAAGTTACGTATCCGGTCTTAGTGAAGCCCTAAGCATTTAAGAAAACATGTGGAATGCTTTTTCACCATGCCCGTCAATGGCAAGGCCAACAATCATGGCCGTACATGTAAATTTGTCCTTTCGAGGCATCTCCCTGAATACCCTTTTCGCTTTCTCAACATCTACACATTTACAATACAAGGTAATCAAAGCATTACCCACAAATATATCATTGTTTGACTTTGTTTTCTCAATAAAAGTCTTATCCATTTCCCAGCTCTAATGCCCCCAGATTTGAACAAGCGGTAAGAATGCTAGCCACGATGAACTCATCCGGCTTCATATTTGAAGTTTGCATCTCCCGGAAGAGAGTCAAAGCCTCTCCGAATCTACTCACTTGAAGATACCCATCAATCATGGCAGTCCATAAGACATACTCTTTCTGGCATCTGATCAAAAATACCCTGGGCTAAACCAACTTGTCCTGTGTTTACAAACGCAAGTGACAATAGCAGTCCAAGTGCTGCATCCATTTCTCCAGAAGTCGCATATATACCAGTCAATGCATTTTTCATTCTTGCACTCTTTGACATACCCTCGACAGCAATTTCACGTACAAGAATGAAATTACAAAACAATAAAAAGGAAGGAGCTCAGACGGAAATTGCTGTCATCAAGTGATCAGACAACGGTGATAGACCCAACATCACAAATGAACAATCTTCACTGCTCTACCAAGTATGCACCGGCCAGGAATTGAACCCGGGCCTGTGTTGTGCCAAGGTACTATCCTACCACTGGACAACTAGTGCTGTTTGCCATATCGTTCTAAATTTTTTTTAAAATCATTTTACTCAAACATTAAATTTACAAATTTAAATTAATATAAAATAATATAATTATTAAAAAAATAAATACAATATAATTAATAATTATATTAAGTTTTCATTTATAATTTTTAATATATAAATTTATTTTATAATATAATTAATTATTTAAATAATTATAATATATTAATTTATTTCTAATTTAATAATATTTTTATTTTTAAAAAATATTTAATTATATTTAAAATAAAATTAATTAATATTTATGTAAATAGCATCATAAATATTATAAAAATATATTACAATAGATAACAAAATTATAATTCATTTAATTATTTATTAATTATATCAAAATTAAAATTTTTAATTTTTAACAAAATTGTTAAACATGTTAAGATCAAAATAATTGTTATTTAATTAAGTAATTATAACCTAACAAGAATACGATATAATAAATTGAATTGTCATACTTTTAATGCAATTTTTGCTACAAAATTCTCTCTGAAACCCTGCTATGGATTACACTTAGATGGTTCAGTATTGAACAATTCGAACAGATATAATCACATTTTAAGATTTTAAAAGAGTCATTGTTGGATGAATATAACATTTATTAAAAATTACGAATGCTTAGTGACAAGTACTTTGTCTTATAATGCTTTGTGACAAGTACTTGGCCCAACAGCTACTTGGACGAATGCGGTAGATAACTTTCTTCCATTTCCTTCGGTGGACAATGGAAGCAGTCTTCCTGTACAGGCTTTCATTAATTTTTACTGAATCTTGCTGCATTAGAAGTTAAAGCTAAAATAGCTGTGTGTGGGTGTAAGTTGAAGAGAGATCTGGCATTAATCTACCCTTTTGTCCACCAAATCCAAGAATAATCAACACAATTGTACCCTAAAAATAAGAAGAAGAAGAAAAACAATCACAACAAAATGAAAATTACAGGAAGAAGAGAAAGGGCTAATGACATTCTAACTATCAAACATCTAGAAAATCCTTTGGAGCAAAACCATCTTTGCATTACCCCGTGAGATGAAAATGCAAGCTACACCTAAAATTCCATTTTCACAATTGCATTGCTGGACTCAGACGATAGCGATCCATGCTGAAGCCAGTCCTTGGCACAAATGAGAGCCTCGAGCGTAACAGGACGCAATGAACTTCGGTAGCTATCTATCTTCTTGCTCACAGTGTCAAACACAGAATCAGGAGGAACTGTAGCAAACGGTATCGATAAAATATCCGAAGCCATCTTGGAAAGAGTTGGGTACTTCACCTGATTTAGTCTCCACCAATCCAAAATATCAAAATCTTGAGCACGAGGCAAAAGGGACTCTTCAAGATATTGATCTAATTCCGATCTCATTGGCTGGCCGCTTGCAAGCTCGGAAATGTAAACTTCAAAATCTGATAGCCCATTTTCAATAGAAATAAGAGATATTTCTTGAGTGGCTTGAGATGGTTCTTCTTGTGAATGTTCTTGAGGGTTTCCTTCTTGAAGGGTGGTCACTTCTTGGGGATTCTCAGTTTTCGAGATGATCTCATGCCCTTCATCCATAAAAGTATCTGGCAATGCTAATGTGTGCACGATGTATTCATTGAAGAGTTCATGAATGCCATCATCAACAGCCTTGATCCACATCCCAGCATCATCACCATATATCCTAGAGAAGTTGAACTCAATAAGCTTCATTTTGAACCTTGGATCTATAACAACAGCAATTGCCAAAACCATGAAGCAATTTCTCCAATATTCATCAAACTTCTCTTTTAAAGGTTTGGTCAGGTAGCTGATGAAAGAGTCCTCACTCATGGCTGCTTGTGTCAGTTCTAATTCAATTTTTGACACTTCATGATAGAAGGCACTAGCAGTAGGATATGTTGGAGAAGTTAAGATGCTTGCGGCATCAAATAAATACTTCAAGTATGTGCAGAGAATTTCTACCTGCTTCCAATCATCGATTGATGGGGGAGCTATTTTGTAATCTGGATCAAAGGTTTCCAAACAAGAAAAAACTTCCTTTAGTTCATGAGCAGAAGCCAACATATGGTAAGTTGTGTTCCATTTAGTTTGGTCATCAATGAAAAGGTCTTTTGTGCTGGGGACTTGAAGTCGTTCCTTCAGCTCAAAAAACTTCTCTTCATGAGCATCTGAAGTTCTAACATATTTCACACTGGCACGAATTTTATTGACAGTGTCCTGCATTACTCCTAATGCATCTTGTGCAAGACGACTTACAACACGAGCATAGCAGTTACCCATTATTAACTGACCATTGAGCATAAATGGATTCCTGACAGAAAGGAAGCCTCTGAGATTTCCATTCATGGTTTCATTTGAGAAGGACTGATCAAGCGTGAGGGTAAGCAACTTGCTCTCCATATGCCAATCAGATAAGCAAGCCACAAGAGCTTGATTGAAGGCAACGTCTGAATCTAGGGAAGGAACCATAACAACATTAAGAATCCGGCGATGCAAATTCCATTCACTATCAATGAAATGCCCTGTTAGGATAGCATAGCCAACAGTTTGATTTGAAGTCCACAAATCCAATGTAAGGTTGACTCGCCCAGGCATTCCACTGATAAAATTTAAAAGGCTTTGCTTCTCTCTTAGATACATTTCCACACAATCCCCCTGGATTGTGTTGAAGCTTGCGACATTGAACTGGGGTTGAAGAGTATGGACGAAATCAATGAAAGCAGGATGTTCTACAATGTGAGGAGGATAATCGTGCATTATGATCATCTTTGCAATTTCATGGGTGCAGCGATCCTGATTGAAAGTGATACTCCCAAATCCAGGGGGTGCTCTGTAGCGCCTTTTGGGTGGATCGGTGGCACTCCCTGGCTTGGTGCTTGGATTGTATGGAGTTTGCTGATTTTTCTGACGGCTAACAGGGCATATACCCATGGTAATGTGTCGTTTGAGGTGGCTGGTGCCTGCTAGCTTTGAACCAGTAATGTAAGCAAATGATTTTTTGCATTGCTTGCAGCAAGCCCTGGTACATCCAGCTCCAACAGTTTCCACAGTGAAGTATTCCCAGACAATTGACTTCTTTCTCCTTCGCTTATTAGGTTGTGTTTCTGAATTGGGTTGTTCACTATTATCAGCAGGAGAAGTTTGGGTAACAGGAGCATCAGGCATTATAGTTGCAGTAGGGTTATCCATCTCTAAGAATAGTCTGATATAAAAGAAAACAGGAACCATTATAAAAAGCATGACTTATCAAAACCATTATCATTTGAAAAAGCCTCTGAAGAAAAAATGAACTCGTATCAGAAAAATACATCAACAAACTAAAATTCATTGCGACCAAACATAAGAAAGCGTCAAAAATATATTCAGCAGGAAAAAGACAAGCCAATTGATAGGCCCACCAACATACTAGCCAAACTTTTGATGCGTACACTCAAAGAAAAAGCATACTTCTTTCCAATTGCATGTTCATATGTACAGAGGATAACCTTAATCATAACCATTGCTATTGATATTCAAAAAAAGATCATTAAAGCTCTCAATCCAGTCATTATTCATAATTCTGATATATAAGTTAGCAGCTTCATCATTTCACTTGCATGTAGGGAGAAGTATAAGAGTATCGTATTTGTTTAAGTCTATATCTAGTGTGGCTTAATGAACATAAAATTATTAATCTGTTGAGATTTGTCTCATGATTAATACATAAAAAAAACATGAGTATAACTTAAATATTGATAAAAATAAATTGAAAATTGTCAATGGACATGATGATTTCTAAAAGCATGAACTTGAGGCTCTAAAACTACTATTCCACTGAAAGCGAATACCGTTTGGCATCCTAGATTATAGAAACTATCTCTTGACACGTTTGCTTGGTCCAACAGTACTATACAACAACAAATCGCTCAACCAACTGGAACAAATCCATAAAAAGTACTGCCTAATGAAAAGTGGACCATGAAGGGCTTCCCACATAGTGCAGTTGCAGGTGTCAGGAGACTAGAACAGGAGAATCCTAAAGAGAATTGGTGGAGCCACTGTTCAAGATCATTTTCCCACTTTGAAAAACAAAGCCAAACAAGTCCAAATTCTTAATTCTCACCAATGTTTACAAACAACCTCTGCACTTTAGAACCCATGGCGTGCCAACCAGATGGATATTAGAATCAGCACAACTCAAAAAATTCAAAAAGCGATTTAAGTTCTTCCAGTTCAAATTGGATGCTAATAATTACTAAGTTATAGACAACACTATGGAAGATATAAGTTTCACATCCTTTGTGGACTTAACTCTGAAAATGGCCACCTGGAACCTGGCCCTTCAGGAAAAGCAATAAGCCCAATATAAAGTCTACAACTAGTGCATCACGAACAAGAGCCTATAAAACAGCTGAACAACGAACATTATTTGTACCACGTAAGACAAAGTCCTCACAGAAAAGGGTCGTACCTTTAGCTTTTTTACATCCAGAATTTACTTGTGGTTGCTTATTTTTTATTTTAGTTTCTGAAAAAAATTATGAAAGTTGGATGGTCAAGCTCCGGAATTACACGAGCTTCCAGAAAATATAAAGAATTTAAAACCCTAAATCATGAACACTACCACTAAATGCGAATTGGCAACAAGTAACTACAAATCAAGAAAAATTAGCATCTGCTGAAGATTGACAAACGAATCAAACAACAGAGATTATGAACCAAACCCATAAACAAAACATGAGCACACAACAACCGACAAAGTACGCCAAGTTAATGGAACTGTGAAACTCAAAAGTAAACGAATAAACGATATTGGTAACCAAACCAGAAATATAAACGGACAAACGATCATATCCCGACCTACCAAATCCAGAAAACTCCCTAGAGTCACAAAACAAATTAAGAACCCACAAAAAGAAGAAAAATATGAAGAAAGATAAACTCACCACGATTGACGAATCTGCAGAAGATGAGACAAGAAGAAGGACCGAAACGAACCGCAAATCGGAATCTAGGGTTTCGAATTTCGCGGAATTTTAATCAATTATTGAATTTAATTTTTGAATTTTTTTGAATTTTGGTTGCAGGGAAAATTTGGAGGTAGACGAAGGAGTTAATGGGCTTGAGCTAGCAGGTTTTGAGCTCTGAACAACAAAACCCTAATGGACCAGACCAGAGCTAGAGCTAGGGCTAGGGCTACGACTTTACGAGCTTCGTTTCAGTTTTAGGCCTTTTTTGGAGACAATATCTCTGACTGTCTATTTATAATTTAAGAGGGTAATACAGTAAATTCGATATGGACTTTCGCATCCGGCGTAAGCAATTTTTGAATCTTGACCGTTCATTTTTTGTTTATCGGTTTACAAGTATGAAAATAAAAAAATAAAATAAAATGCCACGTGGTGTGCCAGAACAGTCCACCCAAGTGTACAATTGGAGTGAAGGTTGGGCTTGAGGTGCAATACAAGCCCAGGAATTCGAATTCTTCAAAGTCAAAAACAATTTAGGATTTTTTTTTAAATTTTTAAATAAATATTAATATTTAATATGATTAATAAATAATAATTTAAATTTTTTAATTTATATCATAAAATATTAAATTATATTATAATCTCAATTATTATTATTAATTATATTTTGTGTTTATTATCTTATTAAATATCTTTTTATATTTTATAATATTTATAATAATATCTTTTTAAATATTAATTAATTTTATTATAAATATAATTAACTAACTTTTAAAAATAAAATAAATATAATTAAATTTTTTTAAAATAAAAAATATATAAAATAAATTTATTAATATGATATAATTATTTGAATGATTAATGGTGTTATGAATATATTTATGTATTGATAATTCTAAATCTAAATCCAGTATGATTATTAATTATATTATGTAATATTTATGTCATATTGATAAGTCTAGCAATATTTATGTCATATTGAATGTGGAAATGTTAGATAGTCATGGGAATGGTGATGATACAGGGATGCCACCAAAAAGGAAAAGCATTGGAGGGTGGGGGGGATAAGCAAGATGAAGCATTTGTTATCTTAGTGTACTGGGGGGACATTCCAAATCATGGAGTTGGATTTACTCTAGTGTGGGGATATTGACATGCATTTGAGCTCCCTTCTTTTAGGGTTTGCTCATGTTGTTTCCAAGTCTATCGTTGCTTGACAGTGAGCTTAGTGATTGTTTTTTAATCAGAAATCTGAACATAGAGGGAATCTGAATACATAAATCTAAATGATAATTTATTCTTTATTCATAACATGTTAATATAAAACTTCTGGAAACTAGGAATTTGTCCTACCCTTACAATGGATTAGATAAGCTCTCTATTTTGGTGTTCATCTGAATGTCTGAAGCTAAATTATATTCAGGGTTCGGGCAAAAGAAAAACCCACTTAATAGAGGCATATTGGATATCATGAGTATAGAAGTGAAGGTATATGTGTTTTGTATCTTCTTCTCATTGTATGTCTACTCTCTACTTTTTCCAGTTTGGTTATCTCAGATGACACTCACTCTGAATACAATCCTTTGTCATCCAACAGAGAGATGATTAGAATCTAATAGTAGTTTTTCTTTGTAATATTGAATGTTAATGCACACAGGAAGATATATTTTTCAAAACTATATAATACTCTTCCATTTTATTGGAGGCAAGCCTTGATCTGACCTGAAGTGATTGGGTTGGACTGTGCAGTGAAATCATTTTATTCTTTGCTGTGTTTAAGGATTTGCGCTTTACTTGCACATATGTCATTCACTACTTCAATCCTTCTTATGTGATTAGGTTTTTCTTTTTTCTCATAATATCTCCTAGTCTCTACATGTAGGATGGAGGGAAGGGATACTCTTGGGCCACACAATCCTCATACAGGATGGTGTTATTGCGTAACAGTGCCTTCTTGGATTTACTGCCACACTCCAGAGGTTCAGCTCCAAAGTTTACTTCAGCATAAGTATTTTAAGATTCTTAAGTTATATTTAACTACTATGTTCTAGCAGCATAGGTTTTATGTTTTGTTGTTCATGTTAATTCCTTGATTAATAATATTCTGTGAGTATTCTGACTTCACCGCTGCAATAAAACATTTTTGGTTTAACATTCTTTGACTGCGGTTTTACAGAGTTCAAGTTGGTGTACAATCACCAGAAGGGATTACCACTACCCGAGGGATATTACGAAGATTTAGTGACTTGTTAAAGTTATTTTCTCAAGTAAGTGGCATTTCGTTTGTAGCACCTTCAGAAGTACATTACTATTCACCCAGTTCCTGCGTGCCGGCAGCCTTTTATCTGGAGTTATAAAAAGGATTTTCCCAAGAAAGAACTCCCTCAATCTCCCCCAAAGAAGATTTTGAAATTGAAACGCAGAACACTGTTTGAAGAGGGTGGTAATTTCTTCTTCTTTTTTATTTTAAATTTTGGTCTTTCATGGCATTTTATGTACATGGATCAGCATGATTACAGGTGATTAATTTATTCTAGGGAACTCAAATATTGTGTATTGTAATAGCAGATCCACTCATTGAGATATATTATAATGAAAAATAACATTTTAAATCTGTAGATGAGTTTCATGGTCTTTCTATTAGTGATTGTGGTTTACCAATGATATAGATAGAAAACATGTGATGCTCTCCCTTTGCTGGTGATTCTGCATCACTCAGGAAAAATGAGATATCATGTGATAATTAAGACATTGGTAGTGATATTTAGTATTGTGTTTCTTCCGTTTAGATATTGTGGAATTAACATTGTTTTCACTGTTTTGGGATGAATTTCTTATTAGTTTTGTTTTAGAAGTTCTGCAATTAATTGCCCTTGACATTTTTTAGCCATCAATATCTTATTCTATGCAGAGATTTGTTGAACTGTTGATCTTTTCAATGTTTTATGGGTATATGAGTCTTAATTAATTAATTATAAATAACGTCATTCATATCCTGAAAATGTTAGTTTATTGCAGAGGAGATGTTTGTTGGAAGATTGGCTGGAAAAGCTCTTATCGGATATTGACATATCTAGTTCCCCAGTAGAGCAACATTTCTTGAGCTAGAAGTTGCTGCAAGATCTTGTATGTGTTCTTTTTTCTTAAATAACAATGCATTGATTTTCAAACCTTGAAGAGAAACCTGTTGCAATTCTTATGTATCAAATGTATCCTTTTCATTAAATTTTGCCCTTTTCAGCATTCTATGATCAGAAAGATTCCGATGCACATTCTTCTCCAAGTGGTGTTGGTCCATCTCTTTTGTTACATACCACCTCAGATGGTTCGGTAATCACAGGTAGTTCACCAGTTGCTTCAGATCATGGTAATGATTCTTCGGATGTGATATGGGAGCTTGGAACACCTAGGCAGGGAAGAAATAGTTCAGGTGAACTTGGTAGGAAAATAAATGACCCAATCGCAAAATATGTAGAGTATGGCATGTTTAATAGAAACTTGGTTCTGGAAAACATAGGAAAATTTTCAAAGCATAAAATGTTTGCCAAAGAGACAGCAGTGTTGTAGGCAGAGGTAAAGTCATTGAAGGCACCGCAAAATCCGATTCTCTTCCCAGGGACGAAGCAGAGCTTTTGCATGAATCAGTGCATCTAAAGCTGGATGGCCACATTCGAAGACTGTCCGCAGGGAGTGTTGGAAGTGACCTAAGTTCCGTAAGAGCCAGTGAAATATCAAATTTCGGTGTGTCTAATTTGTTTGGTGATGGTTCCATTGACCATCCTGAGGGCAATGAAGCTTCTAGACCCACAGAAGCTCTTGTCAGCTTACAACTTCCAAGAAAGTCACTGATTACTCTACCATCAGATCATCGTCTAAAATTCAATAGGGTTCTTAATACTATGCAGCAGAGATTAGCTACTGCAAAAACAGACATGGAGGATCTATTAGCAAGATTAAATCAGGAACTTGCTGTGAGACAAATGAAGGTATGGCTAGTAAAATAATATGATATTGATGTAATCCCGGTTTGTTTGATGCACTACTTCTCATTGATTCAATGTTGATGTTACTGGAATGTTCTTGTTATGATAATTATGTTCGTGATGATGTAGGTCTTGGTCTATGTGATAGACTATATAACCATAATTTAGATAGTAATTTTTATATGAATATGCTGTCATAGCAATAAATGGAGGGAAACCTGAATGCAGTGCACAGAACTAGTTTTTGTGGATTTTCCTTAGCAGGTAAAAGATTTGGAAGTGGAGCTTGAAGCACCAGGGAGAGTTGTAAAGAAAACATGCAGCAAGGTGTTTTCTGCGAAAAGGCAAGATTTACTAAAATGCAGTGGGATATGGAGGAACTTCGGAAACAGTGCTTGGAGATGGAACTGAAATTGAAGTATGAAGAGGTATGTTTCTATCCCTAGAAACATATTACCCCACAAGCATTCAATGATTCATAAACTTTAGTCAATGATGTCTGTAAATGTTCCAGGCTTAAAGAGCTCATGCTGTGTCATCAAAAATATCAATTATTCAGGAGAACGAAATGTTGATGCAGGAGTTGAATGTTGCTAGGAAACAGCTTGAGAACTTGCATAAACAACATGAAGAGTTCAAAGTGAAATCAAAAGCAAATGTGAAGCTTCTTGCTAAAGAGGTCAAATCTCTTCGAAGCACTGAGACAGATTTGAAGCAGGAGCTTAGCCGTTTGATGAAAGAAAAGTTAGAAGTAGAGGTAATTTACTCCACAATACTGGGTCCTTTTATACTTTTTCTTCTATGTGAAAAATATAATTAGTTGCTACATGGAGTTATTATCCATGAAGTTCTTTAAGTGATTCCGGAAGGAGGAAACCCAGAGGGCTCTCAATATGGACTGAGCTGTTCAACTTATTGTAGTTTACATAGCAAGTTTCTTGTGTAAATTGCTAGTTAATATTTCAGCCTTTTCTTTTGGAGTCCAAAATACTTAGAATTGTTTCTATTTATGGGCTTAAGTTCATAAAAACTAAAATTTCTTATAATTCCTATTACAGTGCAAGTAATGTTAATTCTTTTGGAGTGATTGTCATAGGGTAGTCTTCCATGTAAATCATACCTGTGGATCTTACAGACTTGGAAAAGAACAAATAGAATAAATTAACCCAACAGACATCTTATGTTCTTGAAATTTAGAATATGTCAAAACATCTAAGAGGGAGAGTTTTAGGACTTAAAAACGTGGTGAAAAACAGAAGATTGAGATGCCCAAATATCTGACATCTGCAAAATTTCATCTTAACACATGCTAAATTCCTTCCCCTCAAAACTCTCGACCACTGCATTCCAACCAGACACGTTGTAGTGGCTATACAAGTTGGACCTTTTTCTCCCTTTTACCCTTGTCCCCCAGTCTTAAAAGTTTGCACACTGACTGATGCTATAAATCTCTTGACAAAATCTGACAATAGAATTGGGCTCCTCCTTGCAGAGATATCTTTCTAATGCTTTGAGCCAATTTTACCTTCTATTTATACCAGGATACCAGTGAACCCCTGCTTGTGAAATTTTGGTTAAAATCCTGTGTGCTTTTGTATACTATTTATGAACATGTATAGGTCTGTGTAATTTTTTTTTCAGTACATCAAACTGATTGGGTAGATTTTCCAAGTAGTAAACTTGTAGCCTTTCTAATAGAAGGGCTTGGCGAAAATCTTTTGTTGGCTTCTTTTGAACAGGCTAATTAGGTAGATATTTTTTATGAATCATACATTTACATAATAACTTTTCTTCTCATAGTTCCTTATAAATCTCCACGTCTTATTATTAGTCGTTCCCCTGATTGTTTACCCTGGTCCTAAACTTGAACCACAGCCGTAGATAAGCTTCCCGCACACGACATAGAAAAGTCTATCGCCAAGGTGAACAAAAACTGCAGTACAAATGGCAGTGGCGATGAGTTGACATGTTAACGGACATGCTTGTCGACAATGCCAGGTCGAGAATGCATGTCAACTCAGTAATTCACCGTGCTCTCAACACATGCACAAAGTCGGATAATGATGAGGAGGAAGAAGAAGCCCCTTTGTGAAAAACATTTCTAAGCGGATTCTTAGAAAGATGACATGTTTACAGCAATGATATGTTCCAACTCCTGGGAAATACAGTGTTCTTTCTCTAAAGGGAAACAACTGGCGCTTACTCATATGCTTGTATCATATTACATTTTTGCAGATACAGATCTAACAAGAATGTCAATCTCTCTTTGCAGAGCCGATCATCCCTTCATTATTTTCAGATTGAAAAAATATTATTCGTTTATTGACCCAAAAAAAAGGATTGCAATTCTCACAAATTCTTCTAAATGCAATTTTCTCATCCAACTTAATACATACAAAAAAGGCCAAACATAGATATATATCCAAATGAAAAGCATGGATCCCTCAAGTACAAGGCCAAATCAGTTGGTAGCAGAACCCCACGCTTTGAGCATGAAGCAGGTACGCTTGTAGGCCTCCTCATCGAGCAATCCTTGGTGTATTGTTTGAGGAGGATTCAAGCTCTCATCGTTGCAGTTGTCAGATGTTTATCTCAGTTGTCGCCACCTCCAAACATGCCCATCATATCTTTTGCAGAACCCCCCATGGAACCCATTTGCTTCATCAAGCTCTGTAAACCACCCACTCCACCAATCTGCTTTAACATCTGTTGAGGAAGGACTTTGCTCATATGTTGCGCATTCATATTTCGGGACAAAGCACTCATCTCACCCTTCTTGGGAATCTTCAGCCCCTTCATTTTGCTCCAGATCTTGGCTAGCCGCTTGTACTCTTCCAGCATCTCCATTACTTCTCTAACTTGACGACCAGATCCTCGTGCAATACGCATAATCCGGGAATCAGTCATGATCTTAGGGTTTGAACTGTCCAACTCTGTAACACACAGACAAATTAGCAATAAAGAAGAGAAGATGGATTTTTAGAAGTTAGCTCCTCGGCAATGAGGCTATTCAGAAAAGAAACCACATAGAAAGCATTTGCTTGCCTTCATTTGTCATTGAATCCATCATAGTCATGTAGCGCTTGATCTTTGCCTGACTTTCCTTTTCACGACCTTTTGGCATTAATTCAGCACTAAATCCTGGAAGCATTGAGAAAACCTACATAGAACCACCATCACATAAGAACTTACCCTTAAGTTCATAATTCTCAATATAAAAATTGGTGAACACAGGTTTAATCGTGAAAAATAAAACTACCAAATTTCAGTCAAAAAGTCACACAGGCCAACCAAATGGACATTCTTGTACAGCCAATGACACAAAATTATACCAATAATGAAATGTCTGCAGGATTGTTGAGATTGATCTAATTACTATCTATGGTCTGCACAGTAAATAATAATTAATTTTTGTTGAGTACTAAAGTGACAGTTCCCCACCATTATTAGGTAAGCCATGATCGAAGTGCACCCATTTTTGTATCATGATTTCTCACCCCTGGCTCATTAGACTGACATAGGTTTACTTCAGTCATAGATAGCAATACTGCTCCTAAGCACATTTCTACCCTCTTTAGTTAATTTTGTAAAATATTTTAGGACTTTCTTAGTTTCATATTCTTACTTTTATCTCATTCTCTTCCATAAATCCTAAAATAATAACAGCCATCAATTGAGACAAAAGAGTGCCAGAATACAGAAAATAAAACCAAACATTGTAGTAAGATAACAACCTGGCCGATGGGACCCATTTTAAGTATGTTTTGAAACTGCTCATACATTATCCTCAATGTAAAGTTCCCTTCTGAAAGTTTTTGCAGAAGCTCAGGCTGTTGATCCATTGGAACAACTTCATGAATTTTATCCATAAATCCGGACCAGTCACCCATGCCTAGTTGGAAAAATAATCACAGTGAAATATCATAAGGATTGCTGGCATTTTTTTATATGCAAATTCAGCAGTTAAGAACATCTTGCACATAAATGTCAAAACT
The DNA here is from genome assembly GCA_019650275.1 of Xylocarpus granatum. Taxonomy (NCBI): domain Eukaryota; kingdom Viridiplantae; phylum Streptophyta; class Magnoliopsida; order Sapindales; family Meliaceae; genus Xylocarpus; species Xylocarpus granatum. The sequence goes on from BNST01001997.1 coordinate 49,339, forward strand.
GGAAAAGATAGGAGTGTACCTAAAAGACGGCTGACAAACGGCTTAACATCAAACACTTCAAATTCATCCATATGTTCTCCAGTACCAATAAAAATCACAGGACTCTTTGTTGCAGCAACCCTGTACATACAAATCAAAGGAATTGAAGTCAAAGATTTCTAAAGAGGAAGGGAGAATGGTTCAATTCTCTGAATTTATCCAGTGAAACATCCAAGACATCTTTTTTCTGAAAAAAAATAAATAAAATAGGGATAACAATTATTGTCACCGGGAAAGTAACTGTTGTCACAAGGCATAATCAAGCAGATAAGACAGTCCCCAAAATTCAGCCTAGACAGCATAAATACATGAGAATGACATCAACACTTAGAGCTCCCAGGATATAAGGCCAAAAAATTAATATAAAAGTCAGTGCAAACAATGTGTTTCTGAATCTATATTTAAAAAGAATAGCTAATTGTGTCCACTAAGGGAAAATTCATTTGAAAACTATTTTGAAAAATCTGATTACTGAATTAAACTGCTCCAGAAGAGTGTAGTTGATACATGGATTAAGCAGAAGCTACAATTAACTGTTCATATTTCCTACTTTCTTTCTGACGTATTTTCAGTAAATCATACAAGTTTCAATAAAATTTAGTTTTGAATCTTCAATTACGCATTTAAACCCATAAAAAATAATTTAAGTGAAATGAAAGCTAAACCATTTTTAAAACACTTACGCACTAAGAGCACCACCACCCTTTGCATGGCCATCCATTTTAGTAACAATCACAGCTCCAACTGAAACACTCTGCTTGAATGCTTGAGCTTGATCAAATGCAGCTTGACCAATACTGCTATCCATAACAAATATCACAAGATCTGGTTTCTGGAACATTGCGATGTAAAATAAAAGAGAGAAGTATTAGGAGCTACATCAACCAGTGACTACATAATGAAGCATACTCCCTCTTGATAACATGAAAATCAGCACAATGCAATACCGTTGCTTCAGAAACTTGACGCATTTCTTCAAAAAGAGCAGCTTCCTGTTTATGGCGCCCACTGGTATCAACAATTATGAGATCACAATTTTCCTTCTTGAATGTTTCTACGCCTTCCACTGCAATTCTCACTGGATCTGACTCGGTATAGCTGTAAGTCGAAAGCCAAGATGTTAATGAAAATGAAAGAGCTTCACATACTCCAATAAGGCTTTCAAAGCTCAAATCTACATTTTCTTACAACTAAGTTCATTCACAAAAGCAGATCAAACTTGAGATAGCAGTGATCAAATATTGTCAGGTTACAAGAGATACCCAATCTAGTTTTAGCAACTTTCAGACTCAAAATATTTATCATAACTTGGATTTTCCAGCTACTACAACTCAATTCGATGTGTTAAAAAACCTAAAAGCACCAGAATCTCATTGGAAGCTTAAATTCACTTAAGATTTTAAAAAGATGGAATTGCAACTCATCTTCTTAGTAAAGTTAAAGACAAGCATCTCCAACCTTAAGCAACCAATCCAATCCTACACGTGCACGTATGTACGCACACACTCTCCCATTCCAGTACCTTCATGATGATGCTCAGACAAAAAATTCACGAGCTTGTGCAATCTATCAATTTCCTACGTAATCACAGATAAACAACATTTCCAGTAGATTAACAAAAGAGTACCTCCCATAAAATGGAATCTTAGCTTTGGTAGCATTCTGCTTCAACTGATCAAAAGCACCAGCTCTGAATGTATCAGCACAAACTAGAGCAGGTTTCCAACCCTTCTTTTGATGATAATAAGCATATTTTGTACATGATGTAGTTTTACCAGAACCTGCATTTTTTTATGGAGGTAAACTTTCAGAAATCAAATGCATAATAGAAGCAAAAATATGGATATACTCAAGTAATCAGACACAAGATAGAGGACATTCAAGAGAAGTTGACTTATTGACAATATCTCAGAGCATGATACATGCATAATTCATGATGCCCAAACAACTGATCATTGCCAGTTTACTTTTCCCAGGATTAAGCATAAAAATTATGTTTTAGTTCATTTGTAAGCAAACCAACATACCTTGTAAACCTACAAACATGATAACACTGGTTTTCCCTTTCTTTGGAGTAAAAGAAGGCTTCCCTGGATCCAACATTTTACAGAGCTCATTAAATATGGCCTACAATCAAAGCAACCAATTCGGTAAACACAACGGACACCAAGAAATAAAACAGAATTCAGATTAATAAATCTTAGACTGGCATAACAAGAAGAAGCATCATAGTAGATAAAAAAAGTAGGTACAAAAAGGAAAAAAAGAACCTCTTACAGAAGCAACCAACAATGTCAACATGAAGCCAATAAAAATCCAGAACCTAGAAACCTAGATTAACCTCTTTATTTGTTTGCAAACTTTCAGTTGTTTCTGTCGACTCCGATTATCTTGATTGGCAACTCAACAATCAATATATAAATAGCTATCTATTTGAACTCTTCTGAACTATTCGGCCCATATTGCATATATAACCCGAGAAAGAAAAAAAACTGGAAACGAATTTTCAAATAAAGCAATAGATGTGTATGCAAAATGAGTATGCCTTTCTTCATTTTCTTTTCGTAGGCTTCTGTATTAGTCTATCTTCGCAGAAATAGATGCAAGAACGATTCTTTTCTCAAAATCCAGCAAATAAATTCAAACACAAAAATGGGGTCGTACCTGCTGGATGATCCTGCGCTTGTTGTGACCAGCGGCAAGATCGTCGAGATTGACGATCTTCTTGATGTTAGTCTGCATGTCACGTACGAGCTTGAATTGCACATCGGATTGCAAGAGAGCGCGTGTGATTTCGTTTAAGCATTCGTTTAAAACCTTCTCGTCGATGATTGTAGCATTGCTCATCTGCTGTATGGCTCGGGAAATGCTCCCTCCTAACTGTGCCAACACCATTTTCGCTAGTCGAAATCGAGAAATCTAATGACAGAAATTAGGGTTAGGGTTCTTTGTTTATCAAATTAAAGCAAAGAGACCTGTTGCAGAGACGAAGACGCAGAAATTGGGACAAACAACGGTGTATAGGGAAAGACATCTTCATAAATGAAACGAAACTGCTTCCCAAATTGGGCCCGAATAAGCCCATTGGGCTGTGTTGATCTGACTGTGAATTGCTATCACTAAATGGACCCCATTTCTTTCTATGTACACTCACTATTTTTTTTGGTTTATAGAAATTATAACCACCACGTGCTTTCTTTCGACTCCAGCCACAAGCGAGACAGATATGGCGGTAATAGCTACTGCAGCCGGAGGTGCACCGAAGCTCAGCTGCACATGCTCAAACCATCGTCGTTTATACCCAACAAAGAAGTCGATTGATTCTACCAAATTTCTCACCCAAACCCTTAATCACTCTTCAGCCTCGTGTGTCCAGCAGCCATTCACAATCCAAGCGTCTAATAATCTCAAGATAGAAGACCGAGATTCGGGCATTGATGATGATGATGATGACGACGACGCTGGAGCTTCTTCCACTTTTCAGGTCAGTGCTCGGATATGTCCAATTACGGATTTCGATTCAAAAAGGGAGTGTTTACCTTCTGGAGATAACCATTTAATTAGTATTTAACTTATTGAGAAAACCACTTAGATTCACGGCGATATGTCAAATGGGACTGCTGTTTGCCACCTTTTTTATTTTTTGTGTTAGCAACGTCTATTTGATGCAGTTTTAGGAACTGAAGCCTCTTTATGCCTGAATGCTTATGTTTTTTAACCTACGCCTAAGACGATGTGAGGGTTAGTAACATAGTTTGAACACAGGCTACTTCGTGTTCGGGTGCTTAACTTTCTATCTGGGTATAGGACTCTGAACAGTTCATTTTTTTGCAATTTCCTTCATAATCGAAACGCCCAGCCAATATCAATCACGTTGGGACTAACTTTCATAAGCTGTTGTCCCGAACACGCATAAGCGCGCGCACTCACACTTGTGGGTACCAAAGATCGGAGGACTTGCTAATGAACTCTCTTTCCTGTATTTTGTACCTACAAAATCTCTGTAGTTACACATGTTATGTAAGCACTCGTTGCTGTTTTGTCAAAAATATATCTGCTGATTATTGCGCTTCTTTGGTCTAAACAGGAAGATCTGAAGTATTTGTGGAAACTGGGGGTTGGTTGTTTTGTTGGTGCAGCTGTGATTAAATATGGCAGTGTCTTTTTCCCAGAGATAACGAGGCCTAACATCTGGCTTGCTCTGGTTATGATATCAACTCCAGTTGTTGTAGCCGTATGGCTTCTAATCAAGCAAAGTCAAATAGAACAACAAAGCTGATAACCTGGCTTCTACATTGCATTATGTGCCTATTGATTGAAATGAACTGTTGTGACCCATCGTGCCCGAGCAAGAAATTCCAAATGAATTTGCATTTCTATTTATTTGAGTACTTGCTAAAGATTGTCATGCAACATGAGATAGCCATTACATATGAATAGAAAATTGGTTTTAAATACTTTAAAAAGAAAATTTAGTTGATTCTCTATGTATGATGATGTTCCTTGCAATGACAGATCAACCAGTTGCAAAACATGTCCTGTAACTTGGGAAGGACGCCATTGGTAAACGAAAACAAGTTTTATCAGGTTACACTGTTAAACAGAGATGTTATAGGTATAAAATTTTTGCAACATAAAACATAACAATTTAATTTGAATGTAAACCTGCAAATGAAAAGAGAAAAAAAGTTTTAACGATACAATGACAAGATGACATGGTGTTACCATCATTAATATAGATAGCTTACAATATCAGTCCCACCTAACACTCACTTAACATCCATGTTGCAAAATCTCGTCCCCTTCTGCACCAGCAATCTTCATCAAATAGCTAAAGATATGTCATCCTGTTGCATTCATCTCAACTAATTGTCAACACGTCCATTAAAGAATAAATGGTTCAATTTTGGCATAGAACTCTATTCATTTCCATCCACTTAAGGAAAGAAGAGAGTAAATCTCATGCTTATGTCGATGTAGAATGTCAGATGTAAACTAGCTAAAGAGATCACTACATTGTAGCCACCTTCATCTTGCTTGTGCAATAAAATCAATATGCACTTGAAGAGGTGAATATTTATTAATGCCCCCAGTGCTGACAAATTTACAAGCAAAAAATAAAAGAATCTACCAGTGTGTAATTTGATTTCTCCAGCAAGGTGCTAATAAGTTTCTCTTAAAGCAACCTCAGTGAATGATTGCGTGGTCCTTGAGGGAAAATTGTCCATGTCCAAAATGGTACTGAAAGGCTGGTATTTGTAAGTGTCGATGTACACAGTGAACACAGGCTAGAGGTTGTCTTTCAGCCATTTTAGAGCTCCATTTGCAACAGACCTGCAAATACAGTTTTCCTTTTCTTTGGTGAATGCAATATTTGAAGACAATGAAGACAATTGATGCAACTGATCAAGAAGGATTCATTAATAGAGCAGATGACAAAAGAAAGAAAAGGACCACCAATGCAAATATTTAAGAGGTACATCAACTAAAATGGACAAAAGGATGCCAAAATAAATCAAAAAGCATGAATTGAATGTAATTCATAATTTCTTTACAACTATTAGATAAGTGCAGTTTCTCAATATTGTTTCCCCACAATCTAGTCTTATTACAAGTTTAAGAATATTCATAAAGATCAGAAGATATTCACAACATCAATAGTTTCTTTTATTACAAAATGAATGAGATTCAATGCTTATCTTCTGTAAGATATGTGGACTGCGGGGGCTTTCCTAACAGATGACATGATTGATAGGGGGTTTATTTTTCCAAAACTAGATATCTCACTGAACATTATAAAACTTTGGATATACAAGGTGAATAGTCATAAAGAAACCGTGCATTGTTTCTCCAAAAGTTTATCATTTCAGTAATTATCAACAGACAAAGGACAATTTCTGTAGAAAACAATTGAAACTATTCAGCATGGTAACTAAAAGATCAGATAAGTTATTAAGGAAAAACTGCAAAACATACATGATTGACTCAAATACAAGCACATAGATGGAAGAAAAACTTGAAAAATATAATCTGGTTAATAATCAGAAAAGGCAAGTCTTTTAAAACAGACCCACCATTAGGCAAGTATAGAACAGCACTGCTAATGACTCATGCCCAACCTAAAATTTTGGAGCTTGAGGAACTATTATCCAGTCCTAAGTCTTATGTCTGATGTGTGCTTCTTTTGTAAAGATGTAGCCTTGGAAATTGTTTCTTAGTGATAACTAAAGGAATGAAAATTATATTAATTGCAATGCCAAACATTTATAAGTGCTAGTGATGTATGCCAGAGATTATGCATTTTTTTTAACTGTGAGCTCCATCATAAATATATGCATGACAATGCAAAAAAATTATACCAGCATCTGTAAGCAAAATTTAAGAATCCAATCATTGACAAATGTCAAACAACGATCACGAAAACCTCAAGGTTTACTAAATACAAGATGCTGAAGCAGACTAGCTCTCAGATATTAGAAGCAGGATTCAAAGTTGAAAAGTGTCACTACATACAATCACAAAGCATACTCAGTACTATATAGTAGGTAATAAATGGTGAGGAGATATTACCCTGCAAAATCTTTTAACTTCTTCCACAGGTCATTCTGGTCTTCTGGTTCTTCGTTTTTCTCTGGAACAGTACCCACCTGACTCTCTTCTGAACTTCTAGTGGCTGAAGCAAAAATTATATTCCAGTTAACATTGTCTACTTGGCATGAGTATGACATTATTCAATCAATCCAATGCAAAATGAAAAATACTTCAATTCATATACAAAGAAATTTTGGAGTTAGATACGTCCCCTGCTTTTCCATTTTGCATAATTGAGATGCAGCAGTGTCAGATAGGGGAAGAGTCTTTTTCTAGTTTTTTGTTACATTTTGAAGAGATCTTTCTCTTTTACACAGTTTTTACTCCTATAAGGTCTTTAGTACAGCTGGTCCTTATGTGGATATCATGTCTCCCACCTTTTCATAAATTGATTTTGTTATTAATACATTTGTTTTTTCTTAGCAAAAAAGGAAAGTCAACTCCCTTAACCTTATAAAGACACAAGCATACGGCATCACGCATTTAAGCAACATACAATTAAGAATGAACATTACAATGGATAAAAACAATCAAAATCATTTTCAAATGATAAAGCAGTTACTGGCTGGCTGGGTTTTGCGCCGAGTTCTTGTACGACTGCTGGTGGTGTTTCTCAAAGAAGCAAGTTCTTCAAGCAATTCTCGTTCTTTGGCACTGCAAATATATTGGCAACTTGTGAAATTAAGTTCAAGGAAATACTTTAATCAGTTATAAAGTAAAATCACATGACGGAATGAATACATGATTCTTCTACCATATGTAGGGGTGGGCAGATCCAAACAGCTAGATTGGATTAGTTTGTAAATCTATTAGATCAATTTTAGTTAGATAAAAAAACAGAAACCAACAATATTGGTTCAATTTTTAGTTTAGGCTTGATCAAAACCAACCACACCGAACTGAACCAATTGAATTAAAAAAAATTTTGGAATATTTTTTTGGTGTTTCACGTTTTTACAATAGATCCGATTAAACTATAACAAAACCTTCAAGTATAAAAGATTTGGGCCTTGTAATAACATTAATTATTTGGGCTTAAAGGTGAATGTAATTACATTAATATTTTGGGTTTAGGCCAAACCGACAACCCAAATCAATCCAAACTGACAACGGTCAGTTTGCATTAGATCAATTTGTCTCCCACAAATAGATGGCTTTGGATTGGTTTGGATTTTGGACCAAAATCAATCCAAAACAAACTTGCCCACTTCTAACCACAGGAATCCCAGCTTAACCTACCTTGTCCAAAATCGATCCAAAACTAACTTGCCCACTTCTAACCACAGGAATCCCAGCTTAACCCCCTTTGTCATCATACCACATGAATTTTTCAAGGTTTTCACTTAATGCCTTTGAGGGAAGTTAAAACGTGCAATAAAAAGTAACTAGTCTATTAAGTTGACTATCTAGCCTATTATATTTCAGTATGAATAAATATACTTAACATATTTAAAGTCCACCAAGTTCTACTTAACATTTGAATACACAACTAGGAACTAAAAATAAATTAAGGGCATCAGTACAACCACATACAAAAATGAGATTATTAATCTTCTGTAAGCATATAATCAACTGAATCTCTTCTGGCCCATCTAGGAACAGAAAACTTTCATTCTCAACCAAAATTAAATCACTTTTCTAACATTTAAAAGCAAACATCCAAAAAAGAAGAAGAAGAAGAAGAAGAAAGACAACACATAAATGCCACTAAGCAACAATAGATGCAAAGCATATGAGGTTTGTCATAATGACAAGGCAAGCCAATGCTAAGAGTGCAGACTATAGAAGCATAGCACAACTTCAAAAATGATACAACAAGAAATCAAATATAATATAAGTAAATAATGAAATATTTAAGCAATGTTATGGCTACAATAACAGAATAATGGAGAATATAATTCATACCTTATACGATTTGGTATGGCAACTTTGACTGTAAATAAGTGGTCACCACGGATAGAAGGTTTGTTCAGTTTTGGTGAACCTTTCTTTGCCAGAACTAGAACATCGCCAGGTTGAGTTCCTGGTGGAATTTGTAGTTCAGTAATCCCTTCAACTGTTTTCACCTATAGTCATTCTAAGGCATCAGTGAACTGATAATGTAGCAAAAGCTAATGCAGATAATCTTTGTACAACAGAGGAAATTTCTTCAAATATAAAAAATCAGTAGATAAATAAATAAAAAAAAACAGGTTTGTTTGCTATCAAATCAAGCAGAACAGGAAGTTGAAAAGTTCACAAGTTTTAGATCCCTGTTATTTACAAGGAAGGGTAAATCACTATTCCAACTTTACACCAACCTATTGCCCCCAATCCCAACTGAAAAACAAAATGAAACAATCTGTTTGTACTAAGATTGCCTGACAGAATTTTCCTGGACACAATTAATTTCTGCGAATAGGAAAGGTGAGGTCTTATAGCACTTTGTTCACTTTGCAGGCACATAATCTACAAGTATGTTCTAATTGAAAGAAATTATTGAATTTCTCTCCCCTCAGCATATTAAAATCGACAAAAGAGCAACGTGCATCAAGTTCATATCTTCTCTGAACAAAAAGATGGAGTGCATAAAGATATTAAGAGTATATATACTGGGTTAAGGAAGGAAATTATTTGACAAAAGTCATTTCTCACAAAAAGGAACTAACTTGCATACAAGCTTGAATGTGACAGCTAGAAGAATTGCAGATGAAGTTTAAACTATTACTGATGAACAAAGCTTCACCGCAGATACTTTTATAAACACTGTGCCATAGATCAGTGCCAACAGTTTGCATGGTTTTTAAGTTCAAGAACTTTAATACTTGCCATCAGTATTTTCTTACATAAATAAGAACATTGGATACAATGATTAGATTCAAGAATTTGAAGCATGAGTAAATTAAACAACATCACCAACAGAATAAACTATTTCACCTTTGTCACAGAGCCCAGTATGGCATCAAGATAACCTATAGATATGGTTGAGCACAGATCTATACCATCTCTTTGGATTCCTGGAACCTCTTGAACATCAAGATATACATAAAGATCTCCTGGAGGGCCCCTGCAGAGACCCAAGAGCCCTTCGATGATTAATAACCAACTACATCTCTAACAGTAACATAACAACAGCTTAAAGATACTAACAGCAAAACACAAACACATACCCCCTTGGTCCAGCATCACCCTCCCCGGCAACCCTGAGAATGCTGCCCGTGCTAACTCCAGGAGGGACTTTGACTTTAATATTCTTCTTTATACGAATACGTCCTTCACCAGAGCATTTCCGACAGTATTCAGAAATGACTTCGCCTTCACCACCACAATTTGGACAAACAGAAACCTAACAGTAGTAAAAATGATGGCTATGTAAGAACAAATCATAATAAACAGCCAACTATTAGCAGAGAAACCAACTATTAGCAGAGAAAGGGAAGGTATTTAGAACTACTAGAAACACAGAAAATGATATGAATGGTACCATTCATGAACAAGTACCCAACTTGATTCAATTTGGCATATTCCTAAAAGACCTTCTGCTTGTACACGGAGCAGACAACTTTACAATAAGCTAATGCAATACATTTTGAACCAGTTCATATATCTCAAGTGACAAAAAGGTGAAAACGTTTAGAAAGTTCCATTATGAGATACAATGACACAAGCCCTTAATCTTTATCTTTAATTTCAAAATTCTGCATCATGCAACAATCTCAAGGGATCAAGAATCCAAAATTCTCAGGAAGAAAAAAGTGCAAAGTTACCTGTGAAAACAGACCGAAGGGTGTTTGCTCAGTTCTCATAACCTGACCCCTGCCACCACAAGTTGCACATATTCTTGTCTTGGAGCCAGACTTTGCACCAGTACCAGTACAAACTTCACATGTTTCCAGGTGGGAAAGCTCAAACTCTTTTTCAGCCCCAAATATAGACTCGGAGAACTCCACTGTAATGTCATAACTGAGACACAATGAATCAAGTCAAATCTAAGTATTTCATTATGTTAAAACTAATTCTAGGACCAGACTTGTAGAACTATGGAGGAAAAGGTAAATATTGTCCATACTAATCAGCAGAGAAAGGGATTAAGTATACCCTACAGTACTGGATGTTATATTAAGGCATCTTTTTTCAATTGCTGGCCTTAGTCATATTGCCATAAAAACTGATCTTTTGATGTATTTTTGCATATCTTATGTGTTTGCACCAGTGAAGTCATGTGGTAACAATGATTTAACACAATTTTGTTCCTTTGGCAGGGGCAAGTCGTTACAATATATTACATGTATATGAAGAGACAAGAGAGAACTAGAATTAACTATAAGACAAATGTACGAGCAAGGGGGCTAAAAGTCCACAAAAACAAGAACAATTAATCCCAAAGAGCAAAACAAAATCCCCATATTCCTATAATGAAGCCTCTCAACCAGACAAAAATATCCCCAAAAGTTCAAAAACTACACAGCCTTTAGAGCGCAAACTCTATTAGATTATAGCCGATTTCCAATCAAGAAAAATAAAGAAGAAAGAGTTATCATTCAAATCTGTAGTGATAGATAAGCCCAAAACTTCACTATGATCAATAGATACAAAGATCCTTCCTTAGCTTTGTTGTCAAAGATCCTCAAATTTCTTTCTGTCCACAAAACTCAAAAGATAGCCAAAACAGCACAATCCCTTAAACTTTTTTCACCGGTCAACAAAATGAAAATTAACAATCAAGGATTGGCCTTATATTATGTAAAAGAAAAAAAATTTAACTCACCGTATATCTTCACCCTCGGTAACAGTACTACGGCGACGTGTTCCGAATTCTGTTTGGTCCATACGCGGAAAACCACCCATACTTGGCCCAAAGAATGCCTCAAATAGATCAAAAGGATTAGTCTGTCAGAAAGAGGGGGAAAAGTTGTGAGTCACTGTAACAGCATGGCCTTGCAATGGTGACTGCCACATGCATGGTTGCATAATTGATCATATATTACAGGTCCATTGGACAATTCTTTGTCTACTACCAAGACAAGAAAGTCTTTCCTTTTCTTGTCATTTGAGATCAGTGAAATTTAGTGAAAATTATCAACTTTAACAATCAAGAAAAAGTAAACATTTGCAGTAGTTAGCAACAACTTTTTTCCTTAATCAAGAGCACTACATTTTATCTTTACCAAGAACGTAATTCTTAAAATTAAGAACAAAAATCAACCGCATAAAGAAAATGCAAACATACTTACACCCAAAATATAAAATGTGTAAAATGAAACTAGGATTGTATGCACACACATATACATACAAACTCCTAAACACCTAAACATCTTAAAGCACGGACCTACCACTTCAGCCAGACTTCCCCATAATAAGAACATAAACATATAAGAAGTGTTCCTAAGGAATAATTCATGACTTCAATTATGCTCTTGAAATATAATTATGCTATGAAAGTCATAGAAGTAGCATATGCTTCACAAATTAGGCAGCTCTGCCATAGATAAACTCATTAAAGTGCAATAGAGAGCAACACAGGTAGCCATGGGGCAAGGTAGTGACCCCACAAATGAAACAAGAAGCATAAAGTTATCATTAGAGGATGAGGTAACAGGATAAACATGAGGTGAGATCTAGCAAGTGGTTAATCAAAAAAGACAACCTTGCCCAACAGAAGCTTCACAAATACATCTTGTATGTTGCTCAATGATGTCAATAGATCATTTTTTAGGGACGAGGCACCTTTCCTCCCCTGTTTATTGTCAGTGCAGTATGATTATAGAATAAATATACAAGAAGATGCAGTACCGTATAAGCACTTGATCTTCCACCTACAGTACTTTTAACTCCAGCTTCACCATATTGATCGTACAAAGCCCTCTTCTTCTCGTCTGATAGCACCTGACATTGTTGCACTTCAGAATTCAAAAGGCAATATGACAAAGAAAAAACTTAAAAGAGATTATATAGAAGTCAGTGGAAAGTTTCTTAAAACAAGATGTTCCTGAACATTTTAGAATCAGATAAAACAGAAAAAAAAGAATTCACGTTCAAAGATGAATATTTGCAGTGACACCATGAAGAAAGATTTGGGACAGAGCCAAGAATTGATTACCATAATAAAACACCTGAATTTACAAAAGAAAAAGTTTACTATGCTCTATACAATTTACATTGTACCTCAAGCCAAGCCTGTAGTAACTCAATCCATATCATGAGTCTGGAACCTAGTCCATCAAAAGTTTTCATCTAGTCAATTTGGCCTGAAGACATTCTGGATTGTTCATAAAATAGAAGTATAAATTCATCACTTCTCCTCATTGACTATATTGTTTAGATTTTACTTCACCTCATCCATGATAGCATGAGCATAGAAACAAGCACATACCAATCAAGAAGAAAATGTATACTTGACTTGAATGCTCAAAACTAATTAATTCAGCTCAGAAGCTAAGAGAGCATGCAAATATCACATAGTGAACAAAGAATCAGGGCTAGTAGTCAATCCAGTATCTAGGTTTCAATTTCTAGGAACCTGAAGCTAAGAGATTGGCAAATGTATGCTCTAAAAAGTCCAGCATCAAGAATCATGAGACTTGAACCACTAAACTGTTAAGTCTATCCAGATTTAATTAACAGTCATTTCACTAACATACGGAAACAAAAGTTGAAACTAAAGATTCCACTTAATTAGCACAGAAGGAATATGAAGTTCACAGAAATCTAACCCACCCAATACGACATGGAGAATTCTAAACAAAGATATACCAGGACATGTTTGATACAAGACTATCAACATAAAAAGCCATCCTCCAATGCAGGAATAAATGGATCAAACCTCTTAAGCCATACAACACCTAATGTCCTGAAGAAGCGACAAGTATGGTGGCTTTGAATATATGAATCTGTGAAAATATTTGAAGACAAATTTTTGGTTTACAATTCTTATGCATACCTCATAGGCAGCACTTATCTCCTTAAACTTCTCTGTTGCTCCAGGTTCCTTGTTGACATCAGGGTGGTACTTGAAATTAATGTAAAATGCAGAAGTCAGAATAACGAGAAAAAATAAAGAAAACCAATTGAATGCGCCATTAGATGTTTGTTGACAACCACATAGACAGATGAAAAAATCTGCTTCTCCAAGACAGTATCTCCAACAAAGGAAATAAGTTGACCCAAAACTACACCAAATTAGATCAGTTAAAAAAAGGAACAGGTACAAAGTATCACTCCAGCATCATGATAATTCCAAAGTATGGTTACATTCATCTAATTGCAAAATAGGATTCATGTAGTTAAACCTAAGTAGTTGGAGTCTCTTTCCAGAGAAAATAACTACCCTGAGACACATACAAGTTACAAGCTGAAGGTTAACGGTCAGAACACCAATAATAAATGTACAATGGTCAAGGCAACAATCAACATTACTCCACAAATTGCAAAAATCAATGATGACATACTAACTCCAAATTGTTCTTATAAAAATAGAAATTAGTGGCACCAAAATTACTAAAATAAAACATTGCAGTCACTCTAAATCATGCTCTTCCTCCCTGAGACTTACCAGAATCAATGTTGAGCAACTCATATCACCAATTGTGATCCAAGGTACTTGTTTAATCCAACAATAAACCAATGTTCCAGACAGCACACTTAATATGATCCAACATCCAAAAGTTTTCATACACACACTCAAGTTCAACAAGGAAACACACAAACATAGAAAACTGAACAAAGAATAACCAACCTTTTGTCATGTTCTGTCAGTATACCAGAGACAGTGCAAACAAAATGAATACAAATGTATCTAGTTATAGTTTTATCATAATTTAAATAGTTACTTGACCGCATCTTATCCCACCCACTTGTAATTTATTCCTTATCCTGTTGCCTTTCAGCCTGATTATGAGAAACATTCAGTAACCAAAAATCAGTAAATACAAAATCTTTCTCCTATATTTTAAAAACCGACTTAGCGTTTCTTCTCATCTGATGTACCAATTCAGAATCTTCCCCTTTTTTTTTCATTCATTCCTAATTGTCTAAACAACCAAACCCGCCGCCAGTAAATCCCATAAACACTAAGCGTTTTGAATTGTTTCAAATATCCAGTTCGCATTTTCTTCTCTTTTCATTTCTCCATTCTCTCAGTAACCAAACAAACCACCCTAAAAAAAATCAATCAATACAAAAAGAAAAGGAACAACCCAATTCAATTACTCACCTGACGAGCTAATTTCCGATAAGCCGCTTTAATTTCTTTGCTATTGGCAGACTTGGGTATGCCAAGAGTGGCATAGTAATCCCCAGAAGCAGAAACCACCGTACGTCCAAAACGTGGAGAAGAGACCCTTGCATTATTGAACTTCGAAGCACCAAAATAAGAAGAGTCAACAGTTACAGTAACAGAAGCAAAGTTCTTGTGGGACCTGAGCTGGGTCCCACCGTTCAAGTATGAAGAAGAAGACAAAGTGGAGGAACCGGGGAAAGCTGAGAGAAGGAAGATGAGAGAGCGTTGCTACTGTAGAAACCATGTTCGATGAATTGCCTAAGAGTAGAGGGAGACGAAATAATGCACTGAATTCGTCATAACTTTTCAGCAATCCGATTGAGCGAGAGAAAGAACGAAGAAAGGGAATGTCGGGAAAGGGAAGATTACAACTTTGAACGCGTCATTTCACACACACACACTACCCGTTTTCAATGCCAACCAGAACTTTTTTCTGGTAATTTTCTTTTTCCGTTTTTACATAAAATTGTTAAAAAGAAGAGTAATTTTAAATACAAAAATTAAAGTTTGTTAATTTCAATTAAGAGTAGTAATTTTTAACACAATTTATTTAAAATTTTAAATACGTAAATTTATTTACGGTACAAATAATTATAATACACTAATTTATTTATAATTTAATAATTTTATTTTATATTTTTAAAATAATTTTATTATATTTATTATGTTTTAAAAAATATTAAAATAAAAAAAATTAATATTTATGTTTATAATCAGACTAAGTATTATAAAAATATATTATAATATATATACATATTAAACGAATAATATAATTATAATTTATTAATAATAATAGATTAAAATTTTAATATAATTATTAAATAATTTAAATTTAAATTAATTTTTATTTGATACAATATTAATACAATTAATACGATAATTCAAAATTATCAGTACTAATTTTAAAACTCATAATTTAAAATTAATTTTAAAAAAATTATTTCGTAAATTTTTGTTATATTTATTTGTACTTTTTAAAAAATTATATTAATTTAAAGAAATTATAAAAAATTTCTTTTTTAATTTATAATAATTTGTTTACAATAAATTTTATTAAAAATAAAATAAAATTATCAGGCATATATTAATTATGATCAATACAAAGACAACTTAGAAAAGTGGTAGTGTACAGTAAATTACTAACCTCAGGTGAAGATTATGATACAATCCTCTACACAATTTAGGGCCAGTTTCTACTGTAATATGATATGGAAAATTTCAGGTAAGAAAACTACTGTGTCATTACAACAGAAAACAGCAACACCTTGCATTCAGATGTCAAGTAGCTTGCATTTTGATTCAACCAACCAACCAAACAAGCAAAAGAAAAATACAACTTTCTATCACTTTTTCTTGGTAGAATTTTCTGAAATACAATGTTCTACTAGCACTTCTTTTGGGAATGCTGGCTTGAGTAGCAATCTATTTTCATTGTCTAAACTCCCTATTCTTCATTAGAAGACATCGGGATGGAAATGTCCAGGGATGGAGCTGCCTTGCTGAGCCTGTTTTAAATGCATTGACAAGGCATAGTTGTTTATCTCCAAGGTCCTCAGCTGTTCCTGATACTGAGAAACCAACTGTTTCAATTGTTGCACTTCTTGATCTCTATTGTCGTACTCTTTCTGGCGTTCATGCTGGAGAGCCACAGCACGTTTGAGGATCGAATTCTCTCGTATCAATGTTTCAATTTGTTCCTTCAGCATCATATTTTCCTGACAAATGAAAAAGAAACATTGCAATATAAGCCAGCAATAATAATGTGCAACTCAAGCAATACAACGAACCTTGACTAAATCACAGCTTTACGTTTGTCATATATTATAATTCTCAGGTGTCAAGGTAGTGATAAAACTTTTGCCCTTATAAAACATCATGACTCATATGAGAATAAATATTACAAAGAAACCAATTCTTAAGTAATCTATCTTCAAGTTACCAAGCATAAGAAACCAATTCTTCAGTAGTCTATCTTCAAGTTACTAAGCATAACTGCACTATCAACCCCTTAACAGCAGGCAAAAATCATAGTCATTTAGATTTGTTAAAGAACAGATACAGACCTTTTGAAGATTTTGAGCTGTTCCATCAGCCGCATGCATGATAGATTTCTCTAAAATCTCTAGCACTCTTGAGGCACGGGCTTTCGCTTCATCCATGCTAGTGGCACTCATCATTTCTGCCACAAATAAGTCCACCCATTCTGCACCGTTTTCTGGAAGCTTGCTTGGATCTGATGGAAGGTCAGAAGCAGCAGCATTTTCATCACCGGTGATTCTACCTGCCAATTTCACATGCCACTCTGAGATTTTTATTACTTGGCAGACACCAAGAAACTATTAAAGCAGATGAGGAACTGAACCATTTGATTAAAATATAATTCATACTAGTTCTTCAGTAATCCACTCACTGTTTGGAATTGTCAAATTACAGCTCTTGTTACAACAAAAGTCATTCAAAAACTACTTCCTCAAGCCATGACATTTCTGATAATAATTGCATAAGCAAGACTTGTATTGCGTTAATTTCAAATATATGAGAAAAATTAGTTCCAATTAAGCAACTAAAGAAAAAGGAAAACCAATTGCACAAACCAACAAAATGCAATAGATAAGTGTGGCATTAGAATAAGAGATTTTGTTAGTTAGTGAACTTAATATCCATAACATTAATAATCTTGAAATAATAAAAGCTAACATGATCTTGACTCATATTAATAAATAGTTGTAATAGTAATGCATCAACTACCACAATGCAGCGGTAGTATCATAAAGGATAAAAATGAGCAGCAACCACAATCAAATTCATTTATCAGATGATTGTCTAGAAAAAGGTGAAAACATATAACAATTTGCACTTGAATAACAGACTAAAATTTCTACCTCTATTACGCAATAACGAGAATACATTGGGTAGACATGTTTAAAAAAAAAGTATCCCCATCGGTTTAAATATGGTGTAACAGCATACCTGGAGTAGAATTTCCACCCTTTTCTTCACTAAAAACTGAACTTTCCTCATTTGATCCTGAACAAAGTTCGTTCAGCTTTTTGATTGCATAATCTAGATCAGCATTACATTCTTCCAGAGCTCTCCCAAGAAGCTGCAATCCAATAACATAAAAGTATGACTACTCAATCAGGCATTTAATATAATTCACTTCATCATTGCCCTTCTTTTGAATACCCATCACAAATTTTAAAAAAAATTACAGCTTACAAAGTCCCAATTTTAGCAACAAGCTTATGTACTACCTAATATATCAATCCAATTACACAAAAACATACTTCCCTATGAAAAATCATTCAAAATCAAAATTTCTATTCTACAGTTTCTTCACCATCGATTGGTAGAGAACAGTAGAAACCTATCAATGGGATATTTAACCTATGATTCGAAAAAATTCCAAGTCGAGATACTATTTGGACTGGTTTCAATATTGTCAACAGGATATTCAACTTACATTATCTAAGATTATGAATTTTATTAATTGTTTTCGAAACCCAGAAAAAGTATTTATACTGCACTTCAGGAACTTTATACCCACAACCAAAAACCGACTAAGATTCAAATCAGCAAGTTAGAACATACAAAACAGATAAACATAAAATCAATAAACCCATGTTAATGAACAAAACTTATCACAAATTTATGTAAGAAAAAGAAACCTGGGTCTCCAGGTGAGGAAAAAGGGCTCGGAGCCTATCCAGGAGCTGCGGTGGCGTGAACTTAGAAGGAGAAGGCGAAGCCGAACGGCAGCGCAGGCGCTTGGAAACCGTAGGCGGAGAAGGAGTATCTTCAAAAAACGATCTTTTATTTCCACAAACAAAGGTGGCCATCTCTAATTCAATTCTCAAGAACTCTCAGTTGATTGATTAGAGACAATAATATTAGAAAAAAACTGATATAAGATAGTTTCGTTATCTGGGTATTTTTCCCTTTGATCCTTTGATTCTTCCTTGAGCAACAGGTTTTCTTTGGGGTTTACGATATTTCCTGCTTCTATTTATGGCTCCATGGGGTAAGAAAAAGCGGTGGGTATTTTTCTATTATTTTTTATTACAGTGTTTTTGCTTAACAAGTTTGAACGTCAACGGTCAAAAAGGAGATTATGAAGAACTAAACCAAACCACAATGGCATGCCAAGGTATAAGAACCAGGCAATCTGAATATTTTCATTAGCCATACATTTCAGACAGTGCACAAGGTTATACACCAATGCTGGCAAATGGCTTGCTGGTTTTGGAAGGAATCTGTAAAACGATTGAATAATACTGAATATATCTTTGTCCATTGCCATGGCTCAACAAGAATGTGTAAGGGCTTCCCATTTAGTCTGCAATGTCCCTGCAAAAATGGAAGCATCAGATTAAGCTGGTAGCCTGGCACAAAGAGCTCATCCTGAGAAGGAAGATCACTGCGTGAGCTAATGCTAGGAGAACAATCGAGGGATTCATTAAATCAAAACCAACGACGATTCCAGTCTGATAGTTGCAAAATCAGCGTTATGGTGCTATTGTGTTTTGAAGTAGGACTGAAAGACATTGCTGAAGATGGATATTCACACGGCAGTAAGTCTAATGCAGACATAATAATCACCTGAACAACAGGAAATCAAAAACTGAAGTGGAGCAGAATCTATACAGACAATTAATGAAATTTTTTCAACTTCAATTCCACTGGGGTTCAACTAGGTGAATCATGGCCTTAAAGCATATGAAGTTTAGACCTTCTATTCATTCGTATTTAAACCGCGGTCTTCCTTGACTTGGACTAGGAATACCAATGCAATTCCTTACATTGTTGGTACACCAAGATACTACCAAGTTTGGTGTACAAGCAACTTTAAAATCAAGTTATGAGGCAATTGCAGACCAATTTATGGGCAGTCATCCAAGCAACAAACATATGAGTGGTTTTATGATACAAATATTCATTATAAAAAGTAGAAGAAGAAGAAGCCAAAACTTTGTTTTAGATTAAATAGATAAAAAGACATGCTTCTACAAAGTTTACTAAGGATTACCAGAAACTCGGGCAACCAAACAATGCATGCACATTCAACTACTTCAGCTCCAACACGTTCTATAGTTAACAATAAACTGCAGGACGTGCCCTAGCAGTCTTACTGCTGCAGGGATTCTACCACCAGTAGCCACCACATCATCGATGACTCAAGCATGATATCTGGATTAAACAGCCCCAACATGCATTTCTATGCAGTCAGTTCCGTATTCAAGCATGATTCAGAGATAACTTCTCCTATGAATTGAAATTTAGAATGCTTCAGTTTGAATCATGAATGATGATCATATTGAAAGAGTGAAAGAGATTTATTTTTTTAATCCATAGGCAGACAGATAAATGTTTTCAACCTCATAAAAGAAGATATTGACAGAGTCTCAAGAAAAGTAACTCATTTTTTCATCTCTCAGGCGATGTAAATACTTGTCAACAGCCAACAAATAAACTTTCTACATTCTCTTCATTATCTCCATGAAAAAAACTCTCTAAAGAAAAGCCAGAACTGCCACAGAACACAATCGTTAAATTTTTATCCAACTAGTTCCACAACTCCATTGGAACAAACGAACCTGGCACCCTTTGAGGTTTACAAAGAGGAACAAGCTTCCGACTGATAGCCACTGCAATTGAAGGGCCAAACATAAATCCTCTGGCCTCTACTCCTGGAAGTAATTTGATTTGCATCAACCATTGCACAAAATGCGAAAACAAATTTACAGTTTTCCATTTTCCATGTTAATATGCCATACAAACAACAAAATTACAACTTCATGATGAGTCTTCTCC
Organism: Xylocarpus granatum; assembly: GCA_019650275.1. Taxonomy (NCBI): domain Eukaryota; kingdom Viridiplantae; phylum Streptophyta; class Magnoliopsida; order Sapindales; family Meliaceae; genus Xylocarpus; species Xylocarpus granatum. The sequence goes on from BNST01001997.1 coordinate 70,037, forward strand.
ATGTTAATATGCCATACAAACAACAAAATTACAACTTCATGATGAGTCAAACAAAACCATTAGGCGACCAAAAAGAGAAGCTGAAAACTTAAGCAAGTCACATACGGTTCCACAAGAAATTTAAATGCTTGCACCGTCCATGCTCTATGAAGTAACACTAAAACTTTCAAAATTCAGTAAAATTCTGCAATACCATTTATCAGATTTTGTGATAGTTGATCAAGACTTTCACCTAATTTTTTTAGATATATTTTTTTAAAAATCTTGTAAAATTCACCTAACATACAGCAATTAGAATATTAACTAAAACCTGTCAAGGAAACAAAATTCTTGGCCAAAATTGCAGCTTTTAAAAAGAGACTCAAACAAATTCAAAAAATAAAATAAAATAAAAATTCCTCGGTATTCTCATTGTTAAAAAATGAAAAATCTCAGCGTACACCCACTTGCATTTCAACTTTATCACAGGAAACCTGAGAAAAAATCATAACTTTGACATCAATGAAGGGAGAGTACCAGCCACAACAGAGATGCCCATATCACTATAGCGTACAATAAAGATATCCTCAGCGTCCTTAGAAGCATAGTGATCAAGTAACAATGTAGTAACGTCTTGAAACATGATTCCTAAAACAAAAACCAAAAGCCACAATAAATACTTTTGCTTCTAGGAAACAACAAAAACACTTTCAAACCGCAAACCAAACATGAAATAATTGGCAACACATGCTAGGTTCAAGACACAAATACGTAACCACTACCTGGTTTTGGAAAGTGAGGAACTACTCTAATAGAGTCCGAAGATATTGCCTGCAAGCTTGGGTCTTCCTGTAAACCATTCTCACTTGCAAACATTTCTTCTCTCTCTGTCGCTTAAAGTTGCATAATTTCTTAGTTTTTTCCCTCGCAAAATTATTTCTCTTCTGTTTTATTCAAAGAGACGGACAAGACCATAAACAATGTGCCCTCCATCTTTGTTGGCAAGAACAAGAACACCACTTAACATTATTATGTGCATGGTATCATAAATAATCAATAAATAATCAATTTTCGTGTCAAGCGTGTGACAATATAGATGTATCATGATCATCCGATTATAAGCTTTGTAATTCAAAATCGAATCATGATTTTCCTATTTTCTTTGGACGGTTACGATTTGTCGAAGCATTTTAAATCTGCAATCACGTCCTTTGAGTACATGATAAGGAAGATCTCAAAAAAGATTCAATTTTTAATAAAATTTATGGACATTTTTTTGCTAAAATAGGTCTTATCCAACATGCTCAATTGATTTCCATTCTTAATTGTTTTCAACCCTTCTGTCTCAAGACAAAGGAGACACCAAAATCCATGTGGCACAACATTCTTAGAAAGATTCTGTTGCATGTAATTTTGGGGAAATTCACAGCAGCGTTTGCTTTTCAAGGTCTCGAAATTTCACTACTTTTACTGCAAATAAAAAAAAAGCAGTCAATCATTTTGGTCCGAATTTGGAACAGATGAAGTACTTCATTAGTTTGTTGCTCAGTCAAGACTTCTAACTGCTTGTGTTCATGCAAGTCTTGCAGTTCCTGGACATTCTGTCTATTTTCTTATGAATTCTGTGTTGCTGCCTGGCTGTTTAGAAGGTGTATAAATACCAACTCTGGCGACATAACTTTGGTTATCCTCTACAATTGGCTTTACTTTTTCTGTTCCCATTTGGGATGAGAAACAGAGATTCGTGGATGCTGTATGTGAGAATTGGAGGGAACTAAACAGATTTCCATTCTTTCTTGCTTCTGTTTAATTTCCTCCAATATCTTATGTCCACCCTTCACATGTAGATAAATCACACATCTGATGAAGCTGTGATAAACCGGATGCAGTCGATGGTGAGAATTGGAGGAAACGAAATAGATTGACATTTCTCCATACTTTCTGTTTGGTTTTCTCCAATATCTCATCTTCGTTCTTCTCCTAGATTCTATGTTTGCACAAATTAGCAATATAGAGTTATCACTGGAAACACTGTAACAGATAGCTATTGGTTGATGCTTCTAATTTTCTTTTTTTCCAATTTCTCACCTTCGGTCTTCACAGAGACTTATCTTACCACAAGTTCTTCACAATTTTCCATCAAAGAGAAAGTAATCAGTAGTAAGATTCACTGGTATATTGTTAATGCTATTTCTCTCTCGCCGGGCAGATGCTTTTAACAAATATTGTATAAAAGCTAATCAGTTGTGCACAATGCTTTTTTACTGCGGATGCCTTGCCTTCCATACAAGCAAACAATTAGTAAAATGATCATTAAGTCACTGATTGTAGACAAAAATTACTTCCCTCCCACTCCATCTGACTATTCTGAAAATCACTTTTGGAAAAGGACTTCTGCTCTGCTCGGCTAATATATTAGCACATGGACACGAGAAATGTAACTTCTGTGAATAATGTTTGTATCTAACACCCAGGTCAAGCTGTATGTTTTAGATAAAACAGGATTCCTGTCTACAAACACATATGGAACTGTTTCTGTGAAGAAGTTTTCTATTGTATGAAGCCTTGTTTCCAAGTTGTGGACCATGAGATTCCAAGGAGACAACTATTCTCAGGCCAAATAAATTCTTTACTTACAATATGTCTAAATGCATGGAAAAATTTAGTCTGAAAAATGATCTTTAAAAGTGAGTTAATAATGTATACGCCAAAATATGTCATAAAATTACTACAGAAGCAGAGATGAAACCACGTATCAATGCTGTTACAACAGAGGAAATTGTTAATAAATGTACACTTACTAGTCCAGACAACTAATCAACTTTTCTACTTGGGAGTTTTGATGGATCTCTTTTCACTGATTCTGGTTAGTTTATTCAGTGAGTTTCCAGCATTGTTTGCTCACAGCTAGGCCTAACACCTTGGAAGGCAGGGCGACCAGAACTTTTCTAAATTTCTGTGGCCTGGCAACCTGATGGATGGCATCTTGAATTCCTGCAAATGTCATAGAGAACTTCACTGCATCATGTTGATTTAAAACCTTCTTTACTACCAGCTTCAATGCCTTGAAACTGCGGCGCAAATTCTAACAAAGCAGTCATTAACACTCATTCTGGTGATTGAATTGCCACCAATGAAAGAGTATGATGAGACTTGTATAAACTTCGTTGATATTTGAACATATTTAACAGTCGATAACTGTCAAATTCTTCATAGTGATCACAATATATATTATCATTTTCAAAATCAAAATGAGAAATTGGACCTGAGCTTTTGGGCCGTAAGGATGACCTGTTCAATCTTCTTAAGTTCTTCCTTAATAAAACCCGAGGCAGAACCACCTGATTTCTTTTTGATGAGTTGAGTAAAACGAAGGTGGAGGATACCAATGCGTATCTCAGCCATTTCCTCCTCAATTATTGCCTCCTCAATGCATATCTCATGCATGACCTGAGAAGCTGTTCAAAGATGTTTGAGTCTGATGCAGGTGCCGATGATGATAATGAAGCAGAGGAATGGATCAAGCCACGAACAAGATCTAGTATTGCAGAGGGCCACCAATCACCTGGCCATGATAGGGCAGCCAACTCATGAGATGTGGTCCATTTGCTCATGAGGAGCTTAGCCACATCCTTGCATTGGGTTGGCACCATGGCATGGTTGTAGAGGGCATGGAACCTATTCAGTTGGTCCTCAATTAGCTCTTCAAGTTCCCTCCTTGCCCAGAGCAGCCTCCCTGCTCCCTAGTCTTCTGCTCTTGCTTCCACCGACAATACTTTTCCCCGGACATATTTTCACCTGTTAACCACATCAACTTTCAGTATGCAGCGAGGTTGGCGGAGCACAAAGAATTTTAGCCCAACACGACAATACTTCTCCATCAATGTGACATAAAAACTTACAATTAGGTGACTTCATTATCTAATATGAAAGTGTATGTTATTACTTCATTTGATGAGAAGCACACTGGTCTAGTAGTCTTGGTCTTTCACAAAGCAGGTATCTTTACACAAGGATTACAATCAACTTGTAAATTTGGCCTGTGTATTGAAACAGAGCATCAAATACCAACCCCATTTCAGAGAGGACTTTGGTTGACTTCAAACAGACGCTTACAGGGGAACTATAATAAAAATATTTAATTTAAATCAATTTTGTAATGATTAAAACAAACGTTCACACCACAAAGCTATCCAAACTCCAGTATGAAACGTGATATTTCTCAAATTTCTCAGATGAGTTTATGGAAAGATATGCTCCAATCATAAAACTCTCCTAATCAGGAGAGAAAAGCATAAAAAGAATGAAGAAAAGCTTCAAGGTTTTCACCTCTCCAATCTTCATAGATTCATAATTTCACAAGAGAACAGAAAGTGAAGAAAAGTTCTAGTTTTAACTCACTTGAATGCAGACATGTGATATTTCCAAGGCAAATACTCGAATTTTCACAAGGAGTAATTTTATCATCTTAGAGTCCAGCATAAGAAAATGGGAAAATGATACAGAGAGTTACTGGTCCTTACCACTTTTGGTTGTTTCACACTTACGGTGAGTCATGCACTGCACTCTCTCTGCTATGTTAACAATCTCATCAGCACCTTCACTTTCAATGCCTTACATCACCATTCCTTCATCTTTTTCTCGTTCTTCCAAGTCATTATCTTCCAATCCTTTTGATTGGAAAGAAAACCTAGAAAAAGAAAAGAAAAAAAACGAATTGTAGTCTGCAAGTATTCAACATAAAGTAAACCTATAACTCTGATACCTCACATTGGCAACCTCACTTGTGTATTTATCATCAAATACCGAGACAGATATCATCTGTCAGTTCATCTGAGAGGTAAAAGAGAAATTAGAACTTAAGGGAATGGTTGGGGTCTATACAACACATTTAAATTCTTGTAACAAGCACCGCACTTCCTTTCTTTTCTTTTTCTTTATTTTCTCTGTTACCAAACAAGCAAAGCTCAGTGCTTGTGCATCAGTCTTCTGAAGAGGAAAAGAAAAGAGAACTTCGGGTTCTCCCAACAAGCTGGGATGGTTTTGATTTTCATTAACAACCCAGGATTTTTCTCCTCCCATTTTCTCTTGATCTCTCGAGAAACAAACACAACACAGTTTAATGCGTATTCATTTGCATGCCATTCATTAAGTCAGCGAAAAACAGAGATTAAAGAAGGTAGCAAAAGCTCACAAAATAGGTTTTAACTCCACCAAGAGTAATATTCACTGGCAAGACAAATCAACGCAGCATGAGCAATATGTTACCACAAACAAGCATAACCAGCAAAAAGAAAAACACTTTCTTTCCATTTCCATCAGATTCTTGGGAACCAAACGCAGCAAAAAAAGTACAGTTAACTTACCCGAGAGCGAGGAAAAACAACGGGATACTACAAAGTGAAGTTTGGAAGTGAACCCTGGATATGCGGAACTGTGTTCGTCTTAAATTCGAAGAAATTAACGTACATTATAAATTTATTATTATTTACGATAACAAATAAATAAATATCAGACAAATTCGAGAATCCTTACGTGCTGGAATACGCCATACTTGGATTGGTCTGTGTCACGTACTTGCTACTTGACCCATCTACATCCTTGTTTCGAATTTGCTTCTAGCAAGCATTTTGGTCACCTGCAAGATGTCCTTACCTCTTTCCCACACGTTAAGTTAGTCCCAGGAAAAGGATGTGACTTTCTGCAAGTGCTTTAGATTTGTCCGGCATAAAAATTTAGAACCACCCTGCAAGGAAGAGCTTTGATTGCCTGTGTGGCCTCATTACTGCAAGTGGGCAGTTCTGAATACCTGCCATAAATTACTTAACAGTGTCATGGAAATGCAACACTTTTTTCTGAGTTCTTCTGCATGTATGAGTCACCATTGTCATGAACCAAGCAGAGATTCTTACATTTAGTACTCTTGGCAAGAAACACTTTGAATTTTGGATCACCTTAGTGAGGATACGGAATCAATGGATAAATATAATTACATAACTTTTAAAATGCAAAAATTTTAAAATATAAAAATTAAAGCCGGATTTATGGATTATGCCGGTTCTTTTTAACACTTCTAATGGTGGTGACAGTGCCTATCTCGCAAGCTCCAAACAAACATACACTGTGGAGACAGGTCTACTAAAACAATCACAAACCTGATCGCCATCCTTGATCCTAGGATCCCAAACATGAGCTTTGTCGTTAACAAGCTTTTGACCATTATAACACAAGCAAAAGTGTCCCCAAACGTGCATCCTGGGCTCATAAAATTGTAATAGTAATCAACCAGCTCAAATCATCAAGCAGTGCATCAGTCAGACTCAGCATGCAAAATCACAAATTCAATATTTTACCATCAACTTTTGCCTTGATCTTTCCTCGGCAACACAGTAAAAAACTTCCTTTATTGCTTGTTTGAGCGTTTCCTCTTAATGTAAACATATGCTAAACCAAATTATCCTCGTTATCAAATCCAAACAAGGGATCATAAAAATACCCAAAATCAATCCCTCCCTCAATATATATTTTTCACCACTGTTGATTCCAACCAACTTATACAGCAAAAACGATTTTGAAATTTAGAAGTCACCTTAGAAACATGCATCGACGACGTGATTAGTTAAAATTTTTAAGTTTAATATTAAACGATTAAAATTATATTTTAATAATTAAAATAAAAAATAAAAAAATTTTAAAAATTAATAAAAATTCATAACTACTTCTAATAAAATCGTATCAATAATCCCTACACAGTGTTTTTTTAACAACCAAAGGTGAGTAACAAGTGATTTTTTAAAATAGGCTCAAGTTAAATAGTTAAGAATTTCAAATTAAAATTTATAAGAGTTGTCACAAAATTCAATTGGGTTCTTAGGATTTGTTTTGTAAGGAGGAGAATGTGGGTTCATATTTGGGCCTAAAGTCTAAGGGCCCAAAAATATTACAGGCGGGCCCATATTTTAAAAACAACTTTAAAATCAGATAAGTCGGTCCATATTCTACTCACATGCAAGTCACGTGCCACTGCCATTCTCTCGTTTGCAGCAGATATAAAGAAAAAACCCAGCTATTTCTCACTAGACTCTCTCGACACTGAGGGGGAAGGCCCAAAACCCTATCGTTTTTACATTTCTTCATTGAATCAAAACCCAATTCAGAAATTCAAACAACGATTACTGTAACGGCAGCAGAAGGGTTTTTCGGAGTTTCTAGAGTTTGTTCTGACGCAGATCTTAAATAGCTGAGCAGAAATCAAACGTGATGTACGACAACAACAGTAACAACGGAGGGCCTTTGGCTCCACCGGGGACGAGCGGGGCGGTGCCCATCCCGCCTCCTCCATCGCAGCCATCTTACACAGTGCTGGCAACGCCGTCCCCGCAGGAAGCTGAGGCGAGGTTGGAGGAAAAAGCTCGAAAATGGATGCAATTGAACTCAAAGAGATATGGAGATAAAAGGAAGTTTGGGTTCGTGGAAGCTCAGAAAGAGGACATGCCACCAGAGCACGTTCGGAAGATTATTAGGTGAGTTGTTTTTTTTAATTATTTTTATGGGCTTAATTGTTGTGGGGTTTGGCTGTTTTTAACAATTTGGAAGAGTACTTGGTTAAGTTACTGAAATTTTATACATTTCTGTGTTAGGTATTTTTATGGGCTTAATTGTCGTGGTTTTTCCCCGTTTTCCCTCCTGTTTCAAATTCTCTCGATTTTTGTGCTTTTCTAATCTATGGAATTGACGATGTTTATTTTGTTGTCGGCTAGGAAAATGTCTGGAAAGACATTAAAAAAATTATTTTCAGCTTTATTATAGTTAGAATTTTAGGCCTCCTGCACTTTTCTTTTTATCCATATCTCCATGGTTTCTGGAGTATATTGGTTTGAGGTGCATAATTGCTTGATGGCTGGCATCCTGATTTATGGGAGACTGAAAACATTTAAACTGGCTTCCGAATCCTTTAGAATATGCTAACAAATATAGAAGTTAAATGAACGTGGGAAATGAATTAGAATGACCTTGAATGTGTGTACAGTTGGGAATCTACTAACTGCTGGTTTTTCTGACTTGTTTTGACCAAGCTAATATGGATACTAGACCCGGATTGTGCAGGATTATTAATTTGGGGAACTATCATCATGTAATCGAATATCCATCTCCAACCAAAAAAATAAAATTAAAGGCGGGAATATTCCTTATCTGACTTGAATTTTAGAAAATCGTCATTGCTGTTGATGAAGAATAGGTATTTGTTCCTTGGGATACGAGGTATTAACTATTCGTATTTTCACAGAGACCATGGGGATATGTCCTCAAAGAAATATCGTCATGATAAACGTGTATATCTTGGAGCTCTTAAATTCATTCCACATGCAGTTTACAAGCTCCTTGAGAATATGCCCATGCCATGGGAACAAGTTCGTGATGTGAAGGTTTTATATCATATTACTGGAGCCATCACATTTGTGAATGAGATACCATGGGTTGTTGAACCTATCTACCTTGCTCAGGTATGTTGATCCTTGTGCTCTCTGACCTTTTATTAGTCTCCTTATTGCTTTGAATGAATTTTAATTACTTTCACTTGGCTTTTTTCTCGTCATGTCAAATGACTGACTTTTAATTAACATAATCTGACAGTGGGGGACCATGTGGATCATGATGAGAAGAGAGAAGAGGGATCGTCGTCATTTCAAAAGAATGCGATTTCCACCATTTGATGACGAGGAACCACCATTAGACTATGCCGATAATTTGTTAGATGTTGATCCACTTGAGCCAATTCAACTAGAGTTAGATGAAGAAGAAGATTCTGCTGTATATACATGGTTTTATGACCATAAGCCTCTTGTGAAAACGAAGCTTATAAATGGTCCAAGTTACCGGAAATGGCACCTCTCTCTTCCAATCATGGCAACTCTTCATCGGCTTGCAGGGCAGCTTCTTTCTGATTTGATTGACCGCAATTATTTCTACTTGTTTGACATGGAGTCATTTTTTACAGCTAAAGCGTTGAATATGTGCATTCCTGGTATGTATGCTTTTTTTTTATTATGGGTGTGTCTATTTTTGTTTGTCTCAATTCTTGTTGCATACGTTACAGAATGACATTTTTTCATTGCAAATAACTTACTTATATTCTGAAGGGTTTAGTCTTATTTAGTTCTGTGTGCTGCTGTTTAGTCCAACTATTTGTGTCCTTTTGCAGGTGGTCCAAAGTTTGAGCCCTTGTATCGTGATATGGAGAAAGGTGATGAGGACTGGAATGAATTCAATGACATCAATAAACTCATTATTCGGTCACCTTTGAGGACTGAATACAGGATTGCTTTCCCTCACCTTTATAACAACAGGCCGCGTAAAGTGAGGCTTTGTGTATACCACACTCCTATGGTCATGTACATAAAAACCGAGGATCCTGATTTGCCTGCATTTTATTATGATCCTTTGATACACCCCATAACTTCCACTAACAAGGACAGGCGTGAAAAGAAAGTTTATGATGATGGTGGTGATGAGGATGATGATTTCTATCTGCCGGAGCAGGTGGAACCTTTGCTTACAGATACTCAGCTTTATACTGACACCACAGCTGCTGGTATTTCCCTATTATTCGCTCCACGTCCTTTTAACATGAGATCTGGTCGAATGCGTCGAGCAGAAGATATTCCCCTGGTGTCAGAGTGGTATAAGGAGCACTGGTAAGGATTATTTTTGTTACTGAATTTTTTTGTTGTTTTTTTCTTTTAAATATATTCTAGCAGCCGTGCCCTACTTCTCAATCATTTTTGTTTTTTGCAGTCCTCCTTCATATCCTGTAAAAGTACGAGTAAGCTATCAGAAGTTGTTGAAATGTTTTGTATTGAACGAGCTGCATCATAGACCACCCAAGGCTCAGAAGAAAAAGCACTTGTTCCGGTCTCTTCAAGCAACAAAGTTCTTCCAGACCACAGAACTTGATTGGGCTGAAGCAGGTCTTCAAGTTTGTAAGCAGGGGTACAACATGCTGAACCTGTTGATACATAGGAAAAATTTGAATTACCTTCACCTTGATTATAACTTCAATTTGAAGCCTGTGAAAACTCTCACTACAAAAGAACGCAAAAAATCACGGTTTGGCAATGCTTTTCATCTTTGTCGTGAAATTCTGCGCTTAACAAAGCTTGTAGTTGATGCCAATATCCAGTTTCGCCTGGGTAATGTAGATGCCTTCCAATTGGCTGATGGGCTGCAATATACGTTTTCCCATGTTGGCCAGTTGACTGGTATGTACCGTTATAAGTACCGGCTGATGAGGCAGATTAGGATGTGCAAGGATTTAAAACACTTAATATATTACCGTTTCAATACCGGTCCAGTGGGGAAGGGGCCTGGCTGTGGCGTTTGGGCTCCAATGTGGAGGGTATGGCTGTTCTTCCTCCGTGGTATAGTGCCTCTTCTGGAAAGATGGCTAGGAAATTTACTGGCTCGACAATTTGAAGGGCGACATTCAAAAGGAGTGGCCAAGACTGTTACTAAGCAACGTGTTGAAAGCCACTTCGACTTAGAGCTTCGAGCTGCTGTTATGCATGATGTTCTTGATGCCATGCCAGGTGAGAATCTTATCGTTATCTATTCCTCTATCTTATATTCTCTTTGATGGCTTTCTATTGTCTGAAGTTTATGGCAATTAGTTAGCTAACTGTGTTAATTAAACTGCAGAGGGCATTAAGCAAAACAAGGCCAGAACAATATTACAGCATCTCAGTGAGGCTTGGCGCTGTTGGAAAGCAAATATACCTTGGAAGGTAATGCACATGTTTAGTTAAATTATTTGCCTGTGCTTTTTAACTTGTGATTGTCTCTTACATTTGTGATCTCTAGGTTCCTGGTTTGCCAGTTCCCATTGAGAACATGATTCTTCGGTATGTCAAGTCAAAAGCTGACTGGTGGACCAATGTCGCTCACTATAATCGTGAACGTATTAGAAGAGGTGCAACAGTTGATAAGACAGTCTGTCGGAAGAATCTTGGAAGATTGACTCGGCTTTGGCTAAAGGCAGAACAGGTGTATATTTCTACCTTTTCTTTATTTTCCTGTAATGATGTAATAAGCTGCTGCATTGTTTGCAGTTGATTTATCTTCTCATTGTTCTCTTTGCTTGTAATTGTTTTCAATTGTCATTGCCTTATTACAGGAACGGCAGCACAACTATTTGAAAGATGGTCCATATGTTACACCAGAAGAAGCAGTTGCCATTTACACAACAACTGTGCATTGGTTAGAATCAAGAAAATTTTCTCCCATTCCATTCCCTCCATTGTCATACAAACATGACACAAAACTACTTATCCTTGCCCTGGAGAGGCTGAAAGAATCGTATAGCGTAGCTGTTAGGTTAAACCAATTGCAAAGAGAAGAGTTGGGTCTCATTGAACAGGCATACGATAATCCACATGAGGCGTTGTCAAGGATTAAGCGCCACTTGCTCACCCAGCGTGCATTCAAAGAGGTGACTTGATAATTGAAAAAGATTTCATTTTGACCCTTGAACTTTTAACTTTTTTGTAATTTGTACTTGAAAAATGAAATTACTTACTCATTGTGTAGGTTGGCATTGAGTTCATGGATTTGTACAGCTATTTGATTCCTGTTTATGAAATTGAGCCACTTGAGAAGATAACAGATGCCTATCTTGACCAATATTTGTGGTATGAAGGCGACAAGCGTCACCTCTTTCCAAACTGGATTAAGCCTGCAGATTCGGAACCACCACCGCTTTTGGTCTATAAATGGTGTCAAGGTATAAACAATTTGCAAGGGATATGGGACACAAGTGAGGGCCAGTGTGTGGTGATGCTTCAAACCAAGTTTGAAAAGTTCTTTGAAAAGATTGACTTGACCATGTTAAACAGGTGAATAATTTATGTAATGTATATCTCTATTTTATGAGTCAATGAGGCTTTTGTATTTCTGATTTTTTTTTGGATATTAGGCTTCTACGGTTGGTCCTTGATCACAACATTGCAGATTATGTCACTGCAAAGAACAACGTTGTCTTGTCTTACAAAGATATGAGTCACACAAACTCTTATGGTCTTATTCGTGGTCTTCAGTTTGCTTCATTTGTTGTCCAGTATTATGGACTTGTGTTGGATCTCTTGATTCTTGGTTTGACCCGAGCCAGTGAGATTGCTGGACCACCACAGATGCCAAATGAGTTCATCACGTACTGGGACACAAAAGTTGAGACGAGGCATCCCATACGGCTGTATTCTAGGTACATCGATAGGGTGCATATTATGTTTCGCTTCACTCATGAGGAGGCTCGAGATCTTATCCAACGTTATCTCACTGAGCATCCTGATCCGAACAATGAAAATATGGTTGGATACAACAACAAGAAGTGCTGGCCAAGAGATGCAAGAATGAGGCTCATGAAACATGACGGTAAAAGCTTTGATCTCTATTGTGATTTAGTTTATATAAATCAGCTTTCAGGAGACTCGGTAATACTTATTCTTTGTTCTTTCTTTTCAGTCAATCTTGGCAGAAGTGTTTTCTGGGATATGAAGAACCGTCTTCCTAGAAGCATTACAACTTTGGAGTGGGAGAACAGCTTTGTTTCTGTTTACAGCAAGGACAATCCCAATCTGCTTTTCAGCATGTATGTTCTCTTAAACCCTCATATCTTCTGTACTTTTGATTATGTGATTCTCTTTTCTAAGCTTGCAGTTGGAAAACTTTTCCTGAAACATATTAATATATTGTCACGTTAAAGAATTTAGTAATTCTACGCTGATGATAATGTTAATATAGACCTCATACAGCCCTGTGGTTGCAATTTTTTCATCCTCACAAAATGGGTTTTTCTGTGTTCTTTTGGAGGGCAGAATGATGAATCTGGTTAAGGTGCATCTCAATATCTGTCTGTGTATCACATTTCCTTTAGGACATAGTTTGTAATTAATTTGCTGTACATTTGGTGTTTATTGCAATAGTTAGGTTTCCATTGTTTTATTGTGTATTTTTTCTACTTTTGCTTTTTTCAAACTGCTGTGGAGCCCAGGCAACTAGGATTTCCATCTTGATTGTGGTTCTGATGAGCAGTTTTTGTGATTCATCTTGTTTTTGACTTTTAGGTGTGGGTTTGAAGTTCGAATACTTCCAAAAATCAGAATGACCCAAGAAGCATTTAGCAATACAAGGGATGGGGTCTGGAATTTGCAGAACGAACAGACCAAAGAGCGGACTGCAGTTGCTTTCTTGCGGGTTGATGATGAGCACATGAAAGTGTTTGAGAACCGTGTCAGGCAAATTCTTATGTCTTCAGGGTCCACAACTTTTACTAAAATTGTCAACAAATGGAATACAGCTCTGATAGGTACATATTTTGAATTTCTGTTGAACTGTTTTACAAAATTTTTAGGCTGACACCTCGTTATTGCTGTGTGTTCTTTTCTCATCATTTGTTTTGATTCCTTCTGACAGGTCTCATGACTTACTTCCGTGAAGCAACTGTGCATACCCAAGAGCTTTTAGATTTGCTTGTCAAATGTGAAAATAAAATTCAAACTCGTATTAAGATTGGTCTGAACTCAAAAATGCCTAGCAGGTAAAATGGTTTGGTCATTCAGATGCTTATCTAGTTGAGTTATTCCTTCTTTTTTTGTGGGTCAACAATTTCCTGTTGTTCTTCCTGCTTTCAGGTTTCCTCCTGTAATTTTCTATACCCCAAAAGAAATTGGAGGACTTGGCATGTTATCAATGGGTCATATCTTGATTCCTCAAAGTGACCTCCGATATAGTCAGCAGACAGATGTTGGTGTCACACACTTTAGAAGTGGAATGAGCCATGAAGAGGATCAGTTGATTCCAAATCTTTATCGTTACATACAGGTAAAATTAATCAAATCAATGCCAACCTGGTGAATATTATTTTTTCTTGGGTATTTGTGTTATTGTTCTGGTGTTTGATGAATATTATGCTGCTTTCGCAACAGCCATGGGAGAGCGAGTTTATAGATTCACAACGTGTATGGGCAGAGTATGCACTAAAGAGGCAGGAAGCTCAGGCACAGAATAGGCGATTAACCCTTGAGGATCTGGAAGTGAGTATTCTGACTTTCTTTCAACTGTATTATTTTTATTTAATGTATTATTATCTATTTTTTTTGTGCTTTTTTTGTGGGGTGGGGATTTGAGGAATAATTTGTGTATGGCAGAATAACTTATGATGTTCTTCAAACTTCAACTTATAGTTTTGCATTTTCTAATGGTTTTTCTTGAAATATATTGACAGGATTCATGGGATAGGGGAATACCGCGCATAAATACTTTGTTCCAAAAGGACAGACACACTTTAGCCTATGACAAAGGGTGGAGAGTGCGCACTGACTTTAAGCAATACCAAGTTTTGAAACAGAACCCTTTCTGGTGGACACATCAGAGGCATGATGGAAAATTGTGGAATTTGAACAATTATCGAACTGATGTAATCCAAGCTCTTGGAGGTGTGGAGGGTATTCTTGAGCACACCTTGTTCAAAGGAACATAGTAAGTACCCATTTCATAAGGTTTTGAATTTGTTTATCCTATGTAGTACATTGATCATCATTATTATCATCTGGATTAAGGTTATTGAATTATCTGCTTGTAATCAAAAGTTTTCAGTAGTAATGTAGATATTTTATTGTTAGTTAAAGTGCGGAATAACTCCTCAGTCCGTGCTTGGTAACATTTTGATCTTCAATTGCATTGGCCAATGAAGTTGTGCTAACTGCTTGGAAGGGATTCCCTCTTTTTATTTGTATCCTTGAGCCACTATCGGGATATGTCAAAATTGGCACTTTTTATTTTACTGATTTTGAAATTTCAGCTTTCCAACTTGGGAAGGTCTCTTTTGGGAAAAGGCATCAGGTTTTGAGGAGTCCATGAAATATAAGAAGCTGACAAATGCACAGAGATCTGGTCTGAACCAGATTCCAAATCGTCGATTTACTCTTTGGTGGTCCCCCACTATAAATCGGGCCAATGTTTACGTGGGTTTCCAAGTGCAGTTGGATCTGACTGGAATTTTCATGCATGGGAAGATTCCTACCTTGAAGATCTCTCTGATTCAGATATTCCGTGCTCATCTGTGGCAAAAGATTCATGAGAGTGTGGTCATGGATCTTTGTCAAGTCTTGGATCAGGAGTTGGATGCTCTAGAGATTGAAACGGTGCAGAAGGAAACAATTCATCCCAGGAAGAGTTACAAAATGAACAGCTCTTGTGCAGATATTCTCCTCTTTGCAGCTCATCGATGGCCAATGTCAAAACCTAGTCTTGTAGCTGAGTCAAAGGACATGTTTGACCAGAAAGCAAGCAATAAATACTGGATAGATGTACAACTCCGTTGGGGGAGATTATGATTCCCATGATATTGAGCGTTACACTCGTGCCAAATTTATGGATTATACAACGGACAACATGTCTATCTATCCTTCTCCTACTGGTAAATTTTTGACTTATTCTCATTGATCCCCATAGATGCTTGGTTGGTATGATTTGATCTTTATTTGTTGGTCGTTTCCATTTAGGGGTGATGATTGGGATTGACCTGGCTTATAATTTGCATTCTGCATTTGGTAACTGGTTTCCTGGATCAAAACCATTGCTTGCTCAGGCAATGAATAAGATTATGAAGGTACTTTTATTGTTTTGGTTGATATTTTTGTTGAACTCTTAAGAGTTTTATGACTTTAATATCTCGATGTTGTGTCTCATGCCTGATTTGCACTGTTTGTTCTTTGTGCATCTGCAGTCAAATCCAGCTTTGTATGTCTTGCGAGAGCGTATAAGGAAAGGTCTGCAGTTGTATTCTTCTGAGCCTACTGAACCATATCTATCTTCTCAAAACTATGGAGAGATTTTCAGCAATCAAATAATTTGGTTTGTTGATGATACCAATGTGTATCGTGTTACCATTCACAAGACATTTGAAGGAAATCTCACAACTAAACCCATTAATGGTGCTATTTTTATTTTTAATCCGAGGACTGGACAGCTGTTCCTTAAGGTAAATTTCCAGTGTAGGGCATTTTGAAACTAGTACAGTATCTCTTGAATTTAGATTCTCAGTTCCAAGTTTCATCATTGTATTATATTATGCAGGTTATCCACACAAGTGTATGGGCAGGTCAGAAGCGTCTTGGTCAGCTGGCCAAGTGGAAAACAGCTGAAGAAGTTGCTGCTCTTGTGCGGTCTCTGCCTGTTGAAGAACAACCTAAGCAAATCATTGTTACCCGGAAAGGAATGCTTGATCCATTGGAGGTTCACTTGTTGGATTTCCCCAACATAGTTATTAAAGGAAGTGAACTGCAGCTCCCGTTCCAGGCCTGCTTGAAGATTGAGAAATTTGGTGATTTAATTCTGAAGGCTACAGAGCCTCAAATGGTTTTGTTCAATATATATGATGACTGGTTGAAGAGTATATCATCATACACTGCATTCTCCCGACTCATTCTGATCCTTCGTGCACTTCATGTTAATAATGAGAAGGCAAAGATGTTGCTAAAACCTGACAAAACAATAATCACGGAGCCGCATCACATCTGGCCTTCTCTTTCTGATGATCAATGGATGAAGGTAAATTTCTTGTTGCAGTTTTGGATTGTCTTCATGTGTTTATTCTTTCCCGTTGAGAGTTCATTTGCATTTGCATTTGGATTTTTGTGCATATGCATGTGCATGAATCATGGTCAAGGTTTTCGTTTTTCAATTCTTCAAGATCACTGTATATTTGTTTTCCCATTATTATTTTTGGCTTATGGAAATTATCTTGCCCATACTCTGTGCAGCTCTGTATAACAATGCTATTGCATGGTGCAGGTTGAGGTTGCCCTAAGAGATCTCATACTCTCAGACTATGCCAAGAAGAACAATGTCAACACATCTGCTTTGACTCAGTCTGAGATCCGTGATATTATACTTGGAGCTGAGATTACGCCACCTTCCCAACAGAGACAACAGATAGCTGAGATTGAGAAACAGGTGTGTTTTATAGTGTCTTCTGATTGGATGAGTAATTTTTTTATGAGGTTTATGTTGTCTGCTATTGTTAGGCTGGTAATTAACCTGGATAATTCATTCTTTTTAACTTATGGTTTCAGGCAAAGGAGGCAAGTCAACTGACAGCAGTCACTACAAGGACTACAAATGTCCATGGTGATGAACTTATTGTCACCACCACTAGCCCCTATGAACAAGCTGCATTTGGGTCGAAAACTGATTGGCGTGTGAGAGCAATCTCAGCTACTAATCTCTATCTTCGTGTGAATCATATATATGTCAACTCAGAGGACATAAAGGTACAAATCTACATATCCTTTCAATTTTGATTATTGGCACGAAGTAATGAGATATTTCATATTTGCTAAGATATTGATGACTGTTGATTTAGGAAACTGGCTATACTTACATTATGCCAAAGAATATATTGAAGAAGTTCATCTGCATAGCAGACCTTCGGACCCAAATTGCTGGATACTTGTATGGTGTAAGCCCGCCAGATAATCCTCAGGTTAAGGAAATTCGTTGTATTGCCATGCCACCGCAATGGGGTACTCATCAGCAAGTTAATCTTCCTTCGGCTCTCCCTGAGCATGATTTCCTGAATGACCTAGAACCCTTGGGATGGATGCACACTCAACCAAATGAGCTTCCGCAGTTATCGCCTCAGGATCTCACTTCTCACGCCCGGATTCTGGAAAACAACAAGCAATGGGATGGAGAGAAGTGCATTATCTTAACCTGCAGTTTCACTCCAGGTTCCTGCTCATTAACTGCATACAAGCTCACCCCAAGTGGTTATGAGTGGGGAAGAGTTAACAAGGACACAGGAAGCAATCCCCATGGCTATCTTCCAACCCACTATGAGAAGGTTCAAATGCTTCTAAGTGACCGGTTCCTTGGTTTCTATATGGTAAGAATAAGTTAAGGAATCTGTTTGAACTAAATGAAACATTTTGATTCCTATAAACAACTCTTTCTTCTTGGTGAGGTGCTGTTTTCTTTGTGTTTAGGTTCCTGATAACGGTCCATGGAACTATAACTTCATGGGAGTGAAGCATACGGTAAGCATGAAGTATGGGGTCAAGCTTGGAACACCGCGTGAATATTACCATGAGGATCACAGACCAACTCATTTCTTGGAGTTCAGCAACTTGGAGGAGGGCGATATGGCAGAGGGAGATCGGGAGGATACATTCACTTAAAAATATATATTGATGCCACTTTTGAGGTTATAATCTTAATGTGAATTAATTGTGCATCTTCTTGAAAAACACTGAGACTTGGAGTGGATTTTACCTGGTAACTTGGGGATGTAGCCGTGACCACTTTTTTGTTGTTATAAAAATGGTCTTTTTGTCTCCTCATTGGAAACTATTTCAAGGCCATGTACAATGATGAATGATATTTTGAGCTGTAAATATATGGTAACGAAGTTCTTACATTTCTATAGTTGCCAAAGCCCCAAGTGCCTTTTTTGCATGAAATTTGGCCAAAAGAAAAAAATGAGCCATAAGTATAAAATAGTTGGATTGTGTGAGTTCTCTCAATGTTTTGAATTGATGTCTTTTAGTTGACTTTGCGTTTTATCTTTCATACCATTATTCTTTTGCGTAAATTATTATACAAGGGGAAAGGTAATCTAATGAAAGCATATTTTTTTCACACAATTAGGGCTTTCATCTAAATAAGTGACAGTAACAGTAAACACAAGAAAGAGTTCGGAAGCATTCATGTAGAAAACAAAAGAGAGTTTACTAACACCAATCTCGCAGCACTCTTTAAAAAACCATGCTTCCTGCCAATCTAATAAATGAAAAGCCAGCGCACCACCCCTGCCTTGCAGTAGCAAAATCCATGCAAATTCTATACCTAACAATCTTGTGGCCGCCAGTATCTTCAGCTATTTTCAGTTTTCTCAAGTTCAATCTCCTCCTCAGCACCCTGTTTGAGTTCCTTCTCTTCTGAGACCAAGTCCGAGCTGTCTTCTGTAGCTGTTGTCCCGTCGTTATAATCTGCTGCCTGAGGGCTCTTGAACATTTCATCTTTTTCAAGTTCAGCTAACTTCTCCTTTGATTCTCCCTTCAGCAGCTCTACCACCTCAACCATGGTGGGTCTTTTCTCGGGCTTACTGTGAGCACATATGAGTGCAACAAGGATAACCCTTTTCAATTCTTCTTCCACAAACTTTCCATTTAGCTTTGGATCTGCCAGCTCACTGAACTTCCTCTCACAAGCCAGTGGCAAAGCCCAATCTGTAATTATTCGTTTAATTCCAGAATTCACTTTTTCAATAGGTTTCTTGCCACTGGCCAGCTCTAACAAAAGGATGCCAAAGCTGTATACATCACAACTCTCTGATGCTTTCCCTAACATGGCATACTCAGGGGCAAGGTAGCCGAGGGTACCCTTAACTTTTGTCGTCACATGTGTAGCACCATCAGGGATTAGCTTAGCAAATCCAAAATCAGCAACCTGAGCCTGAAAATCAGAATCTAGCAACACATTGCTAGCTTTGACATCCCTATGGATTATATGTGGGGTAGCATGGTGGTGAAGATAGCTAGATCAATCAAAATGAAAGGTTAGGACATGTAGTAATTGATGTAATACTAGATAAAAGTTAGGTCAATACTTACACGATTCCCTCTGCAGAACCTATCGCAATATTCATCCTTCTGTTCCAATAGAGATGGCGTTCCGCTGAGTGTTGCCCGTGAAGATGAGAAAGCAAGCTCAAATTTGGCATATAGTCATATACAATCAAACGCTCCTGTCCCTCAGCACAATAGCCACGCAAACTCAACAAATTCTTGTGCCGAACTCGAGCCAGTATCTCGACTTCAACAGCAAATTCC
>BNST01002004.1:0-20620 GCA_019650275.1 Xylocarpus granatum
TATTAGAACCTATTTTCAACACTCCAGCTGAAAAGAAGGTTCTTGGTTGGGTTCTAAAAGAAAAAAGAGATGAATTAATAAGAGCCCAAGACTTCCTTAGAAATGTTGCTACTAATGGGCAATCTCCAACAGGAATGGGTATCATAAGTCTTTATTATAAAACCAAAGACCATGATATTCCAAGAGCCTGTATATGTAGCAAAGGCCTGATCCTCTTCAAAGCTACAGCCCATCTGGAAAAATGGAATGATTCTTTTATGCCTTATTCATTAAAAAGGGCTTTTTGAAATGGGCTTCTTAGCAAGAATAGTGGTTACCCATCCTTTACAGATAAAAAGATTTGTAGAACCACTTTCATGGAGGTTGGCACATGTCCTGTATGAATATTACGAAAGAAATCAAGTGGGAGAAGGATTTTTGAATCTTCAAATATCCTCTATTCCAGCCAGTTATAATACAGGATATCCTGAGGAAGCAAAGATGGAAATATTGATTGATGCATATCCTTTCTCAAAACCTTTTAATATTAAAATAAATCCCCAATGGAGCAGAGTCTTGGCTGAAGAAACCAATTCATCCACAGAAGAAAATATCAGCCACTTTAGGAATTTATTTTTATCAACCCAAAAAATGAAGACATGGACCCATCAGTATGTTATGCATATGGAAGACAGCAGAATGAAGGTGTTCTAAGCTAAATCATTTCAACATTTATATTCCTTTTTTGGGCCAGATTCATGAGAGTCCAAGTATGGAAGATCATTTCTTTAACATCAGAGCTCATTTAAATATCAAAAGCTTTGGAGATCATCATATTCTCCCTGAGCTAGTTTTCTCTGATGATGACACTTTGGACTCCAATGAAGATTAAAAACAAGACTGCCAGAATAAACAAAAGATGCTCCAACAAGCCGCCTGACAAACTGCCACCAGATTCTTTTAATTTTTGTCTTTTATTTACTTTATTGTAACCATAGTTTCTTTTTACAAACCATGGTTCTATCTAACCATGAGTTAGTTTACTTTTTGTAACTATAGTTTCTTTTTCATAAAGTAACCATGGTTATTCTAACCAAGGTTTACTTTTAGGTTGTATATAAACCCTTCAGTTTGTTTCAATGAAGGCAGAACGATTTCAGACAAAAACTTCTTCTTATTAGAAATTCCCTCCCGATTCTCTCAAAAAAGCCTTTCAGAGTTGAAAAGGTAAAATTTCTTTAAGTCTCTCAACATATTCAGCTAAGGTAGAGAGACTCTCCCTTGTTGATCTTATTCCATAATCCCCAACGCCGTAGATCCTATTCCGGTGGTTGGTTCTTTTAAAAAACTCTGGTAAATTTAGTATTCTGTAAATATAATTGTGTACAGTAGTTGTTAGTATGTTAGGGTAAACAACTATTCATCATAAATAGTGCTAGGTTGTTGGATTAAATGAGTGAAATAAATTTACTCCTCTTCTCTCTCTCTCTCCTCTCCAAAAAGCTTCCAATAACCCCTCGTACGCATCCAAGCACCTTGCGGTTATTCTACGGCTCTTCTGATTCATTATTAAATCATTATGAATTGGTTAGTAGAAAAACAATTAGCTTTAGATTGTAAAAAATGTAAACATAGTTGGAATAATACCTATAGAGAAAAATGTTTTTATTGTAATATGATAATAGTAAAAAATTGTAAAAAATGTGAAAAATGTAACTTAGTATGTTGTCCTATGGATATAGCAAGATTTGGAGAAATAGTAGAATATGGGTGATGAGATTAAAAAAGAAGTTAAAGTAAAAGAAAAAGATGATAAGGACAATAGAATTCATAAAATTAGAAAATAATACTTAAAAGAAAAGATAGTAGGTAGAAAAATTAGAAAAAGAATTATCAGAATTAAGGCTAGAAAAGGACTTAGAAATAAGTAGATTAGAACAAAGAATAAAAGATTTAGAAAAAGAGAGTAAATTAAACAAATAGCAAAGATGAGGATTTAGAGATAATAGAAGATAATTCAGAAATAATAGCTAGTAATATTGTAGGATCTAATTAAAAATAATAAATGAAGAAAGCTAAATTAGAAATAGATAATAGATAAATCATAAGAAATAGAAAATGAAGATAAGTTAGAAATATTAGCTCAGTAATACAGTAAGACCTGCAAGTATGATTAATAATCTGTTAAATTGTCAAGTAACCATAGAAATAAATAATAAACAATTTAATTTAAATTCTATTATAAACACAGGAGCTAGTAAATGTGCCATAGATGATAAAGCTTTACCTAGAGAATGTTTTGAAAATTTACCTTCACCAATAAGAATAGCAGGAGTAAATAGTGTAACAGAAAGTTTTTTAAAAGTAAAAACAGGAAGTTATTTAATATTTAAGACTCAGAAATATTTATTACCTTTTTGTTATGTTTTACCATTACAAATTCATGATAGAACTCAGTTAATAATAGGAATGAATTTTATTTATAGTATGCAAGGAGGAATAACAATAGAAAATAGAAAAGTAACATTCTTTAAGAAGACAGAAACCATAGATACATCACCCATAAGTAGACCAGTAGATATTAAAATGTTTGAAGAACAAGAAGATGTAATAAGAGGAAATAGAAGATTATTAGAAACAGATGTAATATTATACAATTATGGAAGATTAGAATCAAATTATAGAACATATTTAGAACCATTAATGAAAAGATTAGAAGATTTATCAGTAATAGGAGAATTAGTGGAATAGGAATAAGGTTACTTGTAAATTAGAAATAATAAATCCAGACTTAACTATACAAGATAAACCAATAATACCAGATCCTAGGACTAAAGCAGAATACACTAAACACATAGAAGAATTATTAAAAGGAAAATTAATTAGACATTCTAACAGTAGACATAGAACTGCAACCTTTATAGTACAGAAACATAGTGAGATAATTAAACAACTGTTCATCAGAAATAGTAGCTAGTTGTTGGATTAAATGAGTGAAATAAATTACAAACTCCTCTTCTCTCTCTCTGTCCTCCAGAAAAGCTTCCAATAACCCCTCTGTGCATCCAAGCACCTTGACGGTTATTCTGCGGCTCTTCTGATTCTGTACCTCGCCCCCTAAATTGGTATCAGAGCAAAATTATTAAAACATTTACTAGAAACTCTTTTTAATTTGTTAAAGGACTTAAAAGATTGATAGCCGAAGTACTAGGCAGAAGCTTGGATGCTGATAAGACCTAGGTGTAAGTTGAAAATCTGGAGAGTCTAATAACTTAAGAAGAAAGAGTAATAGTAAAACAGATCTAAGTATAAATCTTAAGCCTTTATGATTAAGCAAATCATCCTGAAAACTTGAATTAGGTTGAAAAAACTCTTATAGAGGTAAGCTGAAGTACTAGGCAGAAGCTTGGATGCTGATAAGACCTAGGTGTAAGTCGAAAACTTGCGGAGTCTATTAACCTAATATCATGACCAGTAAGGACGAAGAGGTACTTCATAGGCTTGATTATTTAGACTTAGATACAGGAGGATACCATAGGAAGAGGTCTGTAGATAATATAAGTTTGATTTGTTTTTCTAATGAAAATTATAAGCATAAATTTCACTCGGAAGATCCATAGCTGAATGCTATTTCTGATGAATTTAGAAAATATTAAAAGTTTTAAATAACAGAATATCATAAAATGAGTTTAGAAAAAGACCCTTTTTATTTAAAAAATTTAGAAGCTACTGAAAATGAAATAGTAAGTCCAGCAATAGGATTTAGTAGAGACTTAAATAATCTAGGATCTGTAGCAGGAGTATCATATAAAACTATAATTAGACAAAATAATACGATAATTTCATTATTATTAGAAATTAATAAAAAATTGATAGCCCTAGAATATAGTTTAGAAAGATTACCAAATAATAACCAGGACCCTTTATTTATAAAAACCATAGAAAATATTAATGAAAAATTAGCAAATTTATCCTTAGGACCTAAACCAGTAGTAGGAGGATCTAAAGGAAAAATGTTAGTTTGGAAGAAAGTGGGAATAAAATGTCACTTAGAAGAAGTAATACTACTACCAGTATAGATAGACAAGGTAATATAACTAGAAATGAGGAAACACGTAGAAATAGTACTAGTATAGAAAGACCATATACTTTGATAGATAGAATATTAAGAAGACAGGATAGAGAAGGAAATAATAATTTAAGACTAGAAGAAGTAATAGATTTAGAAAGAAATTTAGATTTATATAATCAAAATCAATTAAGGTTATTAAATCCTAGAACATTATATAATGTAGGAGTAATGGAATTTAGAGCATCCTTAATAAAAGTATCAACAGAACAACAGATTAGCGTAGTAGATGGTCAAACTAAGATAATAGATATAGTAAACAGAGAAACAATTAGAAGATTAAAAATAGAAGGAAAAAGATTAGTACATTCTGGATTAATAGTAATAGGAGTAAAAGGATTAACTAGAATAGGAGTAGGTACAAAAGTATTAATTGTACTATTAGATACTAGTTGGATAAAAAAACATGACTAAAGCAGTATTAGGTACAATAGAAGTAGACATGAATAGTAATACGAGATTATTTTATTACTCTCCTAATATATTAAAATCAATAAATGATTTAGAAAAATTAAAAATAGGAATACAGACTAAGGGATATGAAGATTATGAGGGAGATAATTTAAATATTACCATAGGATATTTAGGAAGAGCTAGTAATAAATCTGGAAATAGGTATAGAGTAAATACAGATACTATAATAAATGATTATCAACTAGAGGAATTAGAATGATTAGACCAGAAATTATAGATCCTACAAGATTAGCAGGATTAGGATGGAATCTACAAAAGTTTGTAGAAATAAATACTAGAAAAACAGTATTAATACCAGAAAGTAGTTCTATATATGTAGACTTAGATGGTAACCAAAGTATAAGATTTGATAACTTTATAGAACAAAGAAATGTAGGAACATCAGAATTAGATAGTGATGAAGAATCAATAGAACAAAATATACCCACTGTAGGAAGAAATTAAAATGTCATTAAATACTGATTGTAATTCACATAGGGAAATAGTTAATGCTTTACTCAGAATAAATCTAGACAGTAGAATAAATATAGCAGCATTTAGAAATATGTTAGTTATAGAAATAGAAAGATTAGAGGAAAGACTAGGACATATAACGTTAGATAATATGTTTAGATACAGAATAGAGGTAAGATTAACATTGTTAAAAACAATAGAAAATTGGTTAAAACATAGTCTTGTAGCACCCAGATTATAAAATGTCGGAGAGTCAAAAAATAAAAGAATTATATAGTAAGTATCCCAGATATGATTGGACAGTAGATTTTTTAGAAATCCCAGACTTAGATGATTGTAGTTTATATATAGATATGGTATATGGAGATAATTATCCAAAAATAGGAAATAAAAATAAAAAATATAAATCAGTAGAGAATATAAAAGATGTAGAATTAGTAAGTAGAAAAGAATATAGAGATAAATGAAGAAAAAGTAGAAAATAAAATAATGCCAGTAGAAGATATAGATTTATTAGAAATCCTTAGGAATGGTATAAATACAGAAGAATATATTTTACCATTAGAAGAAATAGATATTCCTAAATATGATGATTACATAGGAGATAGAATATTAGCTAGTACATCATCAGGAGTAGTAACTAGTCCAGAAAATTTACCTCAAATAGAAATACAGCCAACCAGAACTTTCCCAGGAGCAGATAGTCAACCCCCTAATAGAATATGTATACCAGAAATAAAAGGTAGAGGATATAGTAGAAAATTTCCATATGAACAAATAACATTACCCATCAGCCCTAGCAAATAGTGGTAGTATGTTAGTATTAAGTAGTTATCACCCCCAATTATGGGAAGAAGTAATAGCCAAATGGGAATCTAGTACAGTTTTACATTTGAGTACTTTTAATTTTATAGATAATCAAGAAAAAGTTAATTATGTAGAAAATTTATTAGGAGAAGTAGCAAAATTATATTTCCAATCATGGAAGAAAGATCATAGTAATTCTTATAGAGTACTAGTAGCTAATGCAGATGTAACAGAAAACATAACTAGTCAAATTAGACAAATGATTTTAGGATATGACCAATATAGAGGGAATACAGAAATGCAAAATAGAGCATTACAGGATTTAGAAAGGTTACATATAGATAATATGACTCAAATAAAAGATTTTAGTAATGAATATCTTAATTTAGCAAGTAAAACAGGAAGAGCATTTACAGATGGTCAATTAAGTAGTAAATATTTTTTAAAATTACCCTCCTCCTTTTAATACAATATTAGCAGAAGAATGGACTAAAAAACATGGTAATACATTTCAGATAGGCATAGCACCTAGGATTATTTTTACATTTGAATATTTAAAAAATCAATGTATAGTAAATGAGGTAGCTAGACAAGTAAAAAGTTATAATTACTGTAAAAATGTGTACATCCCAGGGATATATAAACAAGATAGGAAAAAGAAATACTTTAGAAAAGCTACTAATTATAGAAAAGGAATACCTAGAAAAAATCATGTTAGTAGATTTAAGAATAAGAAAACCCCCATTAAAAAATGTAAGTGTTTTATTTGTGGACAGTTTGGACACTATGCTAAAGAATGTAGAAATAAGAGAGGAGATTTAGAAAGAATGACAGTATATAAAGAATTAGAATTAGAAGATGAGTTTGATATAATTAGTATAAATGGTAGTGAAAATAGTAATGATAGTGATGTATTAAGTATATGTGATAACAATGAAGAAATAGAAAATCAAATAATTTTGAAGAACAATTGAAATTGTTAGCTCTGTAATTACTATGTAAAGTGCATGTAGAAATGTAATTCCATGTAGAAAGTTAAAAAGTAGAAAGTTAATATGCATTCATGCATGGTGGCATTGTACAAAATTCAATTTTGTTGTGGATACCGACGTAAGTCAGGAGTCCACTAAGCCCACCAACATAACTGTTCATGCATATATAGAAAAATAGACACAGTAGAAATTTGGTAGCACTAACCCTATTCTTTATTATTTATTCTTTGCAGTAATGGCAGGTACTTCACAAAGCCCACAGACACAAAGCCCAAATTCCTTTTTCTTTCGGACCCTATACTTTAAAAGTGTTCCCCACTGGAACAAACCTCTCTTTCATGGCCAAAACACCACTCACACCAGAACAAAAATGTCTTGTTGATAATCTGTGGCATTTTAACCCAAGATTGAAACCAGACATAATTCATGCCTTATGTTGTTATTTTGAATTCAAAAATCAAGAAGAACAATACATAAGATCTTCTTTGGCTTCGACTTTCACTTCCCAAACAATTTTCTCTTTAAAGGAAAAAATAACTTTCTTACAAATAGAAGTGAATAGAAAAAATGAGAGAATAAAGGAGCTTGAACAAAAAATTGAAAAAATACAAAATGAGATCAATGAGAAAAAAGAAAGAGAGAAAGAAATGAAAAAAGGAAATTAATATTTGGCAGCAGAAAAATACAGAAAGGTTTGCAAAAAAGAAATTATTAGAACCTATTTTCAACACTCCAGCTGAAAAGAAGGTTCTTGGGTTGGGTTCTAAAAGAAAAAAGAGATGAATTAATAAGAGCCCAAGACTTCCTCAGAAATGTTGCTATTAATGGGCAATCTCCAACAGGAATGGGAATTATAAGCCTATACTATAAGCTAAAAGATCATGATATTCCATGAGCCTGCATATGTAGATAAGGGCCTAATCTTTCAAAGCAACAGCCCATTTAGAAAAATGGAATGATTCCATTTACCCTTTAAAAACACTTTTTGAAATGGGCTTCTTTAGCAAGAATAGTGGTTACCCATCCTTCCCAAATAAAAAAGTTTATAGAACCACTTTCTTGGAGGTTGGCACATGTCCTGTATGAATACTTTTGAAAGAAATCAAGTGGGAAAGAAGGATTTTTGAATCTTCAAATATCTTCTATTCCAGCCAGTTATAATACAGGATATCCTGAGGAAGCAAAAATGGAAATTCTGATTGAGGCATTCCCTTTCTCCAAGCCAGTCTTCATAAAAATTAACCCTCATTGGAGCAGAGTTTTGGCTGAAGAAACTATTTCATCCACAGAAGAAAATATTACCAATTGCGAATCTACTTCTTAGCTAACCCAAAAGAGCAGAACATGGACTCCATTATACTATGCATATGGAAGATAGTATAATGAAGGTGTTTTACCAAGCAAATCATTTTGACATCTATGTTCCCTTTTTGGGCCAGATTCATGAGAGTCCAAGTATTGAAGATCACTTAAGTTCCATCAGAGCCCATTTAAACATCAAAAGCTTTGGAGATAATCAAATGTTTCCTGAGTTAAATTTCTCTGATGATGACATTTTGGACTCAAACGAAGGCTAAAAGACATAGACTGCCAGATGCTCCGACAAGCCGCCTGACAAACTGCCACCAGATTCTTTTACTTTTTGTCATTTTATTTACTTTATTGTAACCATAGTTTCTTTTTACAAACCATGGTTCTATCTAACCATGAGTTAGTTTACTTTTTTGTAACTATAGTTTCTTTTTTTATAAAGTAACCATGGTTATTCTAACCAAGGTTTACTTTTAGGTTGTATATAAACCCTTCATTTGTTTAATGAAGGCAGACGAAAATGCCGAAATATACAAAACTTCTTCTTCTTAGAAATTCTCTCCCAACTCTCTCAAAATAGCCTTTCAGAGTTAACAAGGTAAATTTCTTTAATCTCTCAACATATTCAAGCAAGGTAGAGAGTCTCTCCCTTATTTGATCTTATTCCTAATCCCCAACGCCGTAGATCCTATTCCGGTGGTTGGTTTCTTTAAAAAACTCTGGTAAATTTAGTATTTTGTAAAATATAATTGTGTACAGTAGTTGTTAGTATGTTAGGGTAAACAACTTATCATAAAAAATAGTGCTAGGTTGTTGGATTAAATGAGTGAATAAAAAAAAACCAAACCCCTCTTGTCTCTCTCTCTCTCCTCCAGAAAAGCTTCCAATAACCCTTTGAGGTAAGAGTGGCAAGCGGATAGAAGCTCAAGCGCAGTGCAAGTTATCAAGGCAGTCGCAATGCAGATTCAAGGAGTCAAGATAGAGGCAGAACTGCATGTGTTAGCCTTGGTAGGCCTTGAAGTGATTTTAGGCAGTGCTTGGCTTAAAACCATAGGCAAGATCATGTTCAACTATGAATCCATGGCCATGCATTTCCAATGGAAGGGAAGGGACTGAACGTGGGAGGCATCCACCACCAATGCAGTGCATCATTGTGAGGTAAGTACCCTTGAACAACTATACAGAAAAAGGGCACAATGTTTATGGTTCTCTTGGCCACAAAGAAGGAAAACACAGTCGAACATCATGAAAGGCAGAACACGCATGAAGACATACCATTGGCAGTAAGGAACCTACTGAAGTAGTTTGGAGATGTCTTAGGAGAGCCACAAGGGCTACCACCCTCAAGACATTACGATCATGCCATCCCATTAATCGATGAGACCAAGGTGATTAATGTAGCACCTTACCAGTATGCACACTTCCAAAAGAACCAGGTGATATTCACGCACTCTGGGGTCATTGGAAAATTCGTCCTAGGTATTGGGCCCTTGGTCCCCAGGTTCGGCCTTGGGTCCCCGTGCACTTAGGCCGAAATTAGGACCTGGGTCCCCGAGTACCCAGGCCGAAATGGCCCTGGGTCGCCGAGAACCCAGGCCGAAAAAGACCTTTGGGGTGCGTGATATTCACGCACTCTGGGGTCATTGGAAAATTCGTCCTAGGGTATTGGGCCCTTGGTCCCCAGGTTCGGCCTTGGGTCCCCGTGCACTTAGGCCGAAATTAGGACCTGGGTCCCCGAGTACCCAGGCCGAAATGGCCCTGGGTCGCCGAGAACCCAGGCCGAAAAAGACCTTTGGGGTGCGTGATATTCACGCACTCTGGGGTCATTGGAAAATTCGTCCTAGGTATTGGGCCCTTGGTCCCCAGGTTCGGCCTTGGGTCCCCGTGCACTTAGGCCGAAATTAGGACCTGGGTCCCCGAGTACCCAGGCCGAAATGGCCCTGGGTCGCCGAGAACCCAGGCCGAAAAAGACCTTTGGGTGCGTGATATTCACGCACTCTGGGTCATTGGAAAATTCGTCCTAGGTATTGGGCCCTTGGTCCCCAGGTTCGGCCTTGGGTCCCCGTGCACTTAGGCCGAAATTAGGACCTGGGTCCCCGAGTACCCAGGCCGAAATGCCCTGGGTCGCCGAACCCGCCGAAAAGACCTTTGGGTGCGTGATATTCACGCACTCTGGGGTCATTGGAAAATTCGTCCTGGGTATTTGGCCCTTGGTCCCCAGGTTCGGCCTTGGGTCCCCGTGCACTTAGGCCGAAATTAGGACCTGGGTCCCCGAGTACCCAGGCCGAAATGGCCCTGGGTCGCCGAGAACCCAGGCCGAAAAAGACCTTTGGGTGCGTGATATTCACGCACTCTGGGGTCATTGGAAAATTCGTCCTGGGTATTGGGCCCTTGGTCCCCAGGTTCGGCCTTGGGTCCCCGTGCACTTAGGCCGAAATTAGGACCTGGGTCCCCGAGTACCCAGGCCGAAATGGCCCTGGGTCGCCGAGAACCCAGGCCGAAAAAGACCTTTGGGTGCGTGATATTCACGCACTCTGGGGTCATTGGAAAATTCGTCCTGGGTATTTGGGCCCTTGGTCCCCAGGTTCGGCCTTGGGTCCCCGTGCACTTAGGCCGAAATTAGGACCTGGGTCCCCGAGTACCCAGGCCGAAATGGCCCTGGGTCGCCGAGAACCCAGGCCGAAAAAGACCTTTGGGTGCGTGATATTCACGCACTCTGGGGTCATTGGAAAATTCGTCCTGGGTATTGGGCCCTTGGTCCCCAGGTTCGGCCTTGGGTCCCCGTGCACTTAGGCCGAAATTAGGACCTGGGTCCCCGAGTACCCAGGCCGAAATGGCCCTGGGTCGCCGAGAACCCAGGCCGAAAAAGACCTTTGGGTGCGTGATATTCACGCACTCTGGGGTCATTGGAAAATTCGTCCTGGGTATTTGGCCCTTGGTCCCCAGGTTCGGCCTTGGGTCCCCGTGCACTTAGGCCGAAATTAGGACCTGGGTCCCCGAGTACCCAGGCCGAAATGGCCCTGGGTCGCCGAGAACCCAGGCCGAAAAAGACCTTTGGGTGCGTGATATTCACGCACTCTGGGGTCATTGGAAAATTCGTCCTGGGTATTGGGCCCTTGGTCCCCAGGTTCGGCCTTGGGTCCCCGTGCACTTAGGCCGAAATTAGGACCTGGGTCCCCGAGTACCCAGGCCGAAATGGCCCTGGGTCGCCGAGAACCCAGGCCGAAAAAGACCTTTGGGTGCGTGATATTCACGCACTCTGGGGTCATTGGAAAATTCGTCCTGGGTATTTGGCCCTTGGTCCCCAGGTTCGGCCTTGGGTCCCCGTGCACTTAGGCCGAAATTAGGACCTGGGTCCCCGAGTACCCAGGCCGAAATGGCCCTGGGTCGCCGAGAACCCAGGCCGAAAAAGACCTTTGGGTGCGTGATATTCACGCACTCTGGGGTCATTGGAAAATTCGTCCTGGGTATTGGGCCCTTGGTCCCCAGGTTCGGCCTTGGGTCCCCGTGCACTTAGGCCGAAATTAGGACCTGGGTCCCCGAGTACCCAGGCCGAAATGGCCCTGGGTCGCCGAGAACCCAGGCCGAAAAAGACCTTTGGGTGCGTGATATTCACGCACTCTGGGGTCATTGGAAAATTCGTCCTGGGTATTTGGCCCTTGGTCCCCAGGTTCGGCCTTGGGTCCCCGTGCACTTAGGCCGAAATTAGGACCTGGGTCCCCGAGTACCCAGGCCGAAATGGCCCTGGGTCGCCGAGAACCCAGGCCGAAAAAGACCTTTGGGTGCGTGATATTCACGCACTCTGGGGTCATTGGAAAATTCGTCCTGGGTATTTGGGCCCTTGGTCCCCAGGTTCGGCCTTGGGTCCCCGTGCACTTAGGCCGAAATTAGGACCTGGGTCCCGAGTACCCAGGCCGAAATGGCCCTGGGTCGCCGAGAACCCAGGCCGAAAAAGACCTTTGGGTGCGTGATATTCACGCACTCTGGGGTCATTGGAAAATTCGTCCTGGGTATTGGGCCCTTGGTCCCCAGGTTCGGCCTTGGGTCCCCGTGCACTTAGGCCGAAATTAGGACCTGGGTCCCCGAGTACCCAGGCCGAAATGGCCCTGGGTCGCCGAGAACCCAGGCCGAAAAAGACCTTTGGGTGCGTGATATTCACGCACTCTGGGGTCATTGGAAAATTCGTCCTAGGGTATTTGGCCCTTGGTCCCCAGGTTCGGCCTTGGGTCCCCGTGCACTTAGGCCGAAATTAGGACCTGGGTCCCCGAGTACCCAGGCCGAAATGGCCCTGGGTCGCCGAGAACCCAGGCCGAAAAAGACCTTTGGGTGCGTGATATTCACGCACTCTGGGGTCATTGGAAAATTCGTCCTGGGTATTTGGCCCTTGGTCCCCAGGTTCGGCCTTGGGTCCCCGTGCACTTAGGCCGAAATTAGGACCTGGGTCCCCGAGTACCCAGGCCGAAATGGCCCTGGGTCCCGAGACCCAGGCCGAAAAAGACCTTTGGGTGCGTGATATTCACGCGCTCTGGGGTCATTGGAAAATTCGTCCTGGGTATTGGGCCCTTGGTCCCCAGGTTCGGCCTTGGGTCCCCGAGTGACCCAGGCCGAAATGGCCCTGGGTCGCCGAGAACCCAGGCCGAAAAAGACCTTTGGGTGCGTGATATTCACGCACTCTGGGGTCATTGGAAAATTCGTCCTGGGTATTTGGGCCCTTGGTCCCCAGGTTCGGCCTTGGGTCCCCGTGCACTTAGGCCGAAATTAGGACCTGGGTCCCCGAGTACCCAGGCCGAAATGGCCCTGGGTCGCCGAGAACCCAGGCCGAAAAAGACCTTTGGGTGCGTGATATTCACGCACTCTGGGGTCATTGGAAAATTCGTCCTAGGGTATTTGGGCCCTTGGTCCCCAGGTTCGGCCTTGGGTCCCCGTGCACTTAGGCCGAAATTAGGACCTGGGTCCCCGAGTACCCAGGCCGAAATGGCCCTGGGTCGCCGAGAACCCAGGCCGAAAAAGACCTTTGGGTGCGTGATATTCACGCACTCTGGGGTCATTGGAAAATTCGTCCTGGGTATTTGGGCCCTTGGTCCCCAGGTTCGGCCTTGGGTCCCCGTGCACTTAGGCCGAAATTAGGACCTGGGTCCCCGAGTACCCAGGCCGAAATGGCCCTGGGTCGCCGAGAACCCAGGCCGAAAAAGACCTTTGGGTGCGTGATATTCACGCACTCTGGGGTCATTGGAAAATTCGTCCTGGGTATTTGGGCCCTTGGTCCCCAGGTTCGGCCTTGGGTCCCCGTGCACTTAGGCCGAAATTAGGACCTGGGTCCCCGAGTACCCAGGCCGAAATGGCCCTGGGTCGCCGAGAACCCAGGCCGAAAAAGACCTTTGGGTGCGTGATATTCACGCACTCTGGGGTCATTGGAAAATTCGTCCTGGGTATTGGGCCCTTGGTCCCCAGGTTCGGCCTTGGGTCCCCGTGCACTTAGGCCGAAATTAGGACCTGGGTCCCCGAGTACCCAGGCCGAAATGGCCCTGGGTCGCCGAGAACCCAGGCCGAAAAAGACCTTTGGGTGCGTGATATTCACGCACTCTGGGGTCATTGGAAAATTCGTCCTGGGTATTTGGGCCCTTGGTCCCCAGGTTCGGCCTTGGGTCCCCGTGCACTTAGGCCGAAATTAGGACCTGGGTCCCCGAGTACCCAGGCCGAAATGGCCCTGGGTCGCCGAGAACCCAGGCCGAAAAAGACCTTTGGGTGCGTGATATTCACGCACTCTGGGGTCATTGGAAAATTCGTCCTGGGTATTTGGGCCCTTGGTCCCCAGGTTCGGCCTTGGGTCCCCGTGCACTTAGGCCGAAATTAGGACCTGGGTCCCCGAGTACCCAGGCCGAAATGGCCCTGGGTCGCCGAGAACCCAGGCCGAAAAAGACCTTTGGGTGCGTGATATTCACGCACTCTGGGGTCATTGGAAAATTCGTCCTGGGTATTTGGCCCTTGGTCCCCAGGTTCGGCCTTGGGTCCCCGTGCACTTAGGCCGAAATTAGGACCTGGGTCCCCGAGTACCCAGGCCGAAATGGCCCTGGGTCGCCGAGAACCCAGGCCGAAAAAGACCTTTGGGTGCGTGATATTCACGCACTCTGGGGTCATTGGAAAATTCGTCCTGGGTATTTGGGCCCTTGGTCCCCAGGTTCGGCCTTGGGTCCCCGTGCACTTAGGCCGAAATTAGGACCTGGGTCCCCGAGTACCCAGGCCGAAATGGCCCTGGGTCGCCGAGAACCCAGGCCGAAAAAGACCTTTGGGTGCGTGATATTCACGCACTCTGGGGTCATTGGAAAATTCGTCCTGGGTATTTGGCCCTTGGTCCCCAGGTTCGGCCTTGGGTCCCCGTGCACTTAGGCCGAAATTAGGACCTGGGTCCCCGAGTACCCAGGCCGAAATGGCCCTGGGTCGCCGAGAACCCAGGCCGAAAAAGACCTTTGGGTGCGTGATATTCACGCACTCTGGGGTCATTGGAAAATTCGTCCTGGGTATTTGGCCCTTGGTCCCCAGGTTCGGCCTTGGGTCCCCGTGCACTTAGGCCGAAATTAGGACCTGGGTCCCCGAGTACCCAGGCCGAAATGGCCCTGGGTCGCCGAGAACCCAGGCCGAAAAAGACCTTTGGGTGCGTGATATTCACGCACTCTGGGGTCATTGGAAAATTCGTCCTGGGTATTTGGGCCCTTGGTCCCCAGGTTCGGCCTTGGGTCCCCGTGCACTTAGGCCGAAATTAGGACCTGGGTCCCCGAGTACCCAGGCCGAAATGGCCCTGGGTCGCCGAGAACCCAGGCCGAAAAAGACCTTTGGGTGCGTGATATTCACGCACTCTGGGGTCATTGGAAAATTCGTCCTGGGTATTTGGGCCCTTGGTCCCCAGGTTCGGCCTTGGGTCCCCGTGCACTTAGGCCGAAATTAGGACCTGGGTCCCCGAGTACCCAGGCCGAAATGGCCCTGGGTCGCCGAGAACCCAGGCCGAAAAAGACCTTTGGGTGCGTGATATTCACGCACTCTGGGGTCATTGGAAAATTCGTCCTGGGTATTTGGCCCTTGGTCCCCAGGTTCGGCCTTGGGTCCCCGTGCACTTAGGCCGAAATTAGGACCTGGGTCCCCGAGTACCCAGGCCGAAATGGCCCTGGGTCGCCGAGAACCCAGGCCGAAAAAGACCTTTGGGTGCGTGATATTCACGCACTCTGGGGTCATTGGAAAATTCGTCCTGGGTATTTGGGCCCTTGGTCCCCAGGTTCGGCCTTGGGTCCCCGTGCACTTAGGCCGAAATTAGGACCTGGGTCCCCGAGTACCCAGGCCGAAATGGCCCTGGGTCGCCGAGAACCCAGGCCGAAAAAGACCTTTGGGTGCGTGATATTCACGCACTCTGGGGTCATTGGAAAATTCGTCCTGGGTATTGGGCCCTTGGTCCCCAGGTTCGGCCTTGGGTCCCCGTGCACTTAGGCCGAAATTAGGACCTGGGTCCCCGAGTACCCAGGCCGAAATGGCCCTGGGTCGCCGAGAACCCAGGCCGAAAAAGACCTTTGGGTGCGTGATATTCACGCACTCTGGGGTCATTGGAAAATTCGTCCTGGGTATTTGGGCCCTTGGTCCCCAGGTTCGGCCTTGGGTCCCCGTGCACTTAGGCCGAAATTAGGACCTGGGTCCCCGAGTACCCAGGCCGAAATGGCCCTGGGTCGCCGAGAACCCAGGCCGAAAAAGACCTTTGGGTGCGTGATATTCACGCACTCTGGGGTCATTGGAAAATTCGTCCTGGGTATTTGGCCCTTGGTCCCCAGGTTCGGCCTTGGGTCCCCGTGCACTTAGGCCGAAATTAGGACCTGGGTCCCCGAGTACCCAGGCCGAAATGGCCCTGGGTCGCCGAGAACCCAGGCCGAAAAAGACCTTTGGGTGCGTGATATTCACGCACTCTGGGGTCATTGGAAAATTCGTCCTGGGTATTTGGCCCTTGGTCCCCAGGTTCGGCCTTGGGTCCCCGTGCACTTAGGCCGAAATTAGGACCTGGGTCCCCGAGTACCCAGGCCGAAATGGCCCTGGGTCGCCGAGAACCCAGGCCGAAAAAGACCTTTGGGTGCGTGATATTCACGCACTCTGGGGTCATTGGAAAATTCGTCCTGGGTATTTGGCCCTTGGTCCCCAGGTTCGGCCTTGGGTCCCCGTGCACTTAGGCCGAAATTAGGACCTGGGTCCCCGAGTACCCAGGCCGAAATGGCCCTGGGTCGCCGAGAACCCAGGCCGAAAAAGACCTTTGGGTGCGTGATATTCACGCACTCTGGGGTCATTGGAAAATTCGTCCTGGGTATTTGGGCCCTTGGTCCCCAGGTTCGGCCTTGGGTCCCCGTGCACTTAGGCCGAAATTAGGACCTGGGTCCCCGAGTACCCAGGCCGAAATGGCCCTGGGTCGCCGAGAACCCAGGCCGAAAAAGACCTTTGGGTGCGTGATATTCACGCACTCTGGGGTCATTGGAAAATTCGTCCTAGGGTATTTGGGCCCTTGGTCCCCAGGTTCGGCCTTGGGTCCCCGTGCACTTAGGCCGAAATTAGGACCTGGGTCCCCGAGTACCCAGGCCGAAATGGCCCTGGGTCGCCGAGAACCCAGGCCGAAAAAGACCTTTGGGTGCGTGATATTCACGCACTCTGGGGTCATTGGAAAATTCGTCCTGGGTATTTGGGCCCTTGGTCCCCAGGTTCGGCCTTGGGTCCCCGTGCACTTAGGCCGAAATTAGGACCTGGGTCCCCGAGTACCCAGGCCGAAATGGCCCTGGGTCGCCGAGAACCCAGGCCGAAAAAGACCTTTGGGTGCGTGATATTCACGCACTCTGGGGTCATTGGAAAATTCGTCCTGGGTATTTGGCCCTTGGTCCCCAGGTTCGGCCTTGGGTCCCCGTGCACTTAGGCCGAAATTAGGACCTGGGTCCCCGAGTACCCAGGCCGAAATGGCCCTGGGTCGCCGAGAACCCAGGCCGAAAAAGACCTTTGGGTGCGTGATATTCACGCACTCTGGGGTCATTGGAAAATTCGTCCTGGGTATTTGGCCCTTGGTCCCCAGGTTCGGCCTTGGGTCCCCGTGCACTTAGGCCGAAATTAGGACCTGGGTCCCCGAGTACCCAGGCCGAAATGGCCCTGGGTCGCCGAGAACCCAGGCCGAAAAAGACCTTTGGGTGCGTGATATTCACGCACTCTGGGGTCATTGGAAAATTCGTCCTGGGTATTTGGCCCTTGGTCCCCA
This sequence comes from Xylocarpus granatum, assembly GCA_019650275.1. Lineage (NCBI taxonomy): Eukaryota > Viridiplantae > Streptophyta > Magnoliopsida > Sapindales > Meliaceae > Xylocarpus > Xylocarpus granatum. Next base: position 17,408 of record BNST01002004.1, read on the forward strand.
GGTTCGGCCTTGGGTCCCCGTGCACTTAGGCCGAAATTAGGACCTGGGTCCCCGAGTACCCAGGCCGAAATGGCCCTGGGTCGCCGAGAACCCAGGCCGAAAAAGACCTTTGGGTGCGTGATATTCACGCACTCTGGGGTCATTGGAAAATTCGTCCTGGGTATTTGGCCCTTGGTCCCCAGGTTCGGCCTTGGGTCCCCGTGCACTTAGGCCGAAATTAGGACCTGGGTCCCCGAGTACCCAGGCCGAAATGGCCCTGGGTCGCCGAGAACCCAGGCCGAAAAAGACCTTTGGGTGCGTGATATTCACGCACTCTGGGGTCATTGGAAAATTCGTCCTGGGTATTTGGCCCTTGGTCCCCAGGTTCGGCCTTGGGTCCCCGTGCACTTAGGCCGAAATTAGGACCTGGGTCCCCGAGTACCCAGGCCGAAATGGCCCTGGGTCGCCGAGAACCCAGGCCGAAAAAGACCTTTGGGTGCGTGATATTCACGCACTCTGGGGTCATTGGAAAATTCGTCCTGGGTATTTGGCCCTTGGTCCCCAGGTTCGGCCTTGGGTCCCCGTGCACTTAGGCCGAAATTAGGACCTGGGTCCCCGAGTACCCAGGCCGAAATGGCCCTGGGTCGCCGAGAACCCAGGCCGAAAAAGACCTTTGGGTGCGTGATATTCACGCACTCTGGGGTCATTGGAAAATTCGTCCTGGGTATTTGGCCCTTGGTCCCCAGGTTCGGCCTTGGGTCCCCGTGCACTTAGGCCGAAATTAGGACCTGGGTCCCCGAGTACCCAGGCCGAAATGGCCCTGGGTCGCCGAGAACCCAGGCCGAAAAAGACCTTTGGGTGCGTGATATTCACGCACTCTGGGTCATTGGAAAATTCGTCCTGGGTATTTGGCCCTTGGTCCCCAGGTTCGGCCTTGGGTCCCCGTGCACTTAGGCCGAAATTAGGACCTGGGTCCCCGAGTACCCAGGCCGAAATGGCCCTGGGTCGCCGAGAACCCAGGCCGAAAAAGACCTTTGGGTGCGTGATATTCACGCACTCTGGGGTCATTGGAAAATTCGTCCTGGGTATTGGGCCCTTGGTCCCCAGGTTCGGCCTTGGGTCCCCGTGCACTTAGGCCGAAATTAGGACCTGGGTCCCCGAGTACCCAGGCCGAAATGGCCCTGGGTCGCCGAGAACCCAGGCCGAAAAAGACCTTTGGGTGCGTGATATTCACGCACTCTGGGGTCATTGGAAAATTCGTCCTGGGTATTTGGGCCCTTGGTCCCCAGGTTCGGCCTTGGGTCCCCGTGCACTTAGGCCGAAATTAGGACCTGGGTCCCCGAGTACCCAGGCCGAAATGGCCCTGGGTCGCCGAGAACCCAGGCCGAAAAAGACCTTTGGGTGCGTGATATTCACGCACTCTGGGGTCATTGGAAAATTCGTCCTGGGTATTTGGGCCCTTGGTCCCCAGGTTCGGCCTTGGGTCCCCGTGCACTTAGGCCGAAATTAGGACCTGGGTCCCCGAGTACCCAGGCCGAAATGGCCCTGGGTCGCCGAGAACCCAGGCCGAAAAAGACCTTTGGGTGCGTGATATTCACGCACTCTGGGGTCATTGGAAAATTCGTCCTGGGTATTTGGCCCTTGGTCCCCAGGTTCGGCCTTGGGTCCCCGTGCACTTAGGCCGAAATTAGGACCTGGGTCCCCGAGTACCCAGGCCGAAATGGCCCTGGGTCGCCGAGAACCCAGGCCGAAAAAGACCTTTGGGTGCGTGATATTCACGCACTCTGGGGTCATTGGAAAATTCGTCCTGGGTATTTGGCCCTTGGTCCCCAGGTTCGGCCTTGGGTCCCCGTGCACTTAGGCCGAAATTAGGACCTGGGTCCCCGAGTACCCAGGCCGAAATGGCCCTGGGTCGCCGAGAACCCAGGCCGAAAAAGACCTTTGGGTGCGTGATATTCACGCACTCTGGGGTCATTGGAAAATTCGTCCTGGGTATTTGGCCCTTGGTCCCCAGGTTCGGCCTTGGGTCCCCGTGCACTTAGGCCGAAATTAGGACCTGGGTCCCCGAGTACCCAGGCCGAAATGGCCCTGGGTCGCCGAGAACCCAGGCCGAAAAAGACCTTTGGGTGCGTGATATTCACGCACTCTGGGGTCATTGGAAAATTCGTCCTGGGTATTTGGCCCTTGGTCCCCAGGTTCGGCCTTGGGTCCCCGTGCACTTAGGCCGAAATTAGGACCTGGGTCCCCGAGTACCCAGGCCGAAATGGCCCTGGGTCGCCGAGAACCCAGGCCGAAAAAGACCTTTGGGTGCGTGATATTCACGCACTCTGGGGTCATTGGAAAATTCGTCCTGGGTATTTGGCCCTTGGTCCCCAGGTTCGGCCTTGGGTCCCCGTGCACTTAGGCCGAAATTAGGACCTGGGTCCCCGAGTACCCAGGCCGAAATGGCCCTGGGTCGCCGAGAACCCAGGCCGAAAAAGACCTTTGGGTGCGTGATATTCACGCACTCTGGGGTCATTGGAAAATTCGTCCTGGGTATTTGGCCCTTGGTCCCCAGGTTCGGCCTTGGGTCCCCGTGCACTTAGGCCGAAATTAGGACCTGGGTCCCCGAGTACCCAGGCCGAAATGGCCCTGGGTCGCCGAGAACCCAGGCCGAAAAAGACCTTTGGGTGCGTGATATTCACGCACTCTGGGGTCATTGGAAAATTCGTCCTGGGTATTTGGGCCCTTGGTCCCCAGGTTCGGCCTTGGGTCCCCGTGCACTTAGGCCGAAATTAGGACCTGGGTCCCCGAGTACCCAGGCCGAAATGGCCCTGGGTCGCCGAGAACCCAGGCCGAAAAAGACCTTTGGGTGCGTGATATTCACGCACTCTGGGGTCATTGGAAAATTCGTCCTGGGTATTTGGGCCCTTGGTCCCCAGGTTCGGCCTTGGGTCCCCGTGCACTTAGGCCGAAATTAGGACCTGGGTCCCCGAGTACCCAGGCCGAAATGGCCCTGGGTCGCCGAGAACCCAGGCCGAAAAAGACCTTTGGGTGCGTGATATTCACGCACTCTGGGGTCATTGGAAAATTCGTCCTGGGTATTTGGCCCTTGGTCCCCAGGTTCGGCCTTGGGTCCCCGTGCACTTAGGCCGAAATTAGGACCTGGGTCCCCGAGTACCCAGGCCGAAATGGCCCTGGGTCGCCGAGAACCCAGGCCGAAAAAGACCTTTGGGTGCGTGATATTCACGCACT
>BNST01002006.1:0-36696 GCA_019650275.1 Xylocarpus granatum
TTCAGCATTGGATCAGGAGTATTCACTCGGTATTCAAAAAAACAGGAAATAGTTGCGCAATCAACAGCTGAAGCAAAGTTTATAGCAGCCACAGCAGCTGTTAATCAAGCTTTATGGCTAAGAAAAGTTCTAACTGATTTGAACTTGGAACAAAAATGAGTACAGAGGTGATGGTAGACAATCATGCAGCCATAACCATTTCCAATAATCTAGTTTTTCATGGAAAACTAAGCATTTCAGTATAAAATTGTTCTTTCTCAGAGATATTCAAAAGAATGATGCGTATGTTTAAAGTATTGCAAGACTGAAAATCAACTAGCAAATATCTTCACTAAAGCTCTTCCTAGAAGCAGATTTAAGTTTTTAAGAGAGAAACTCGGAATCTTCACCTACTAATGCAAGGAGGAGTGTTTGAATGTGTGCATCAGTAGCTACAGAGTTGCTGATATGGCTGCTAATATGGATAGCAAAGTTGGTTGCATACATGGTATTAACGCTGGAAGTTTAAAATATATTTTTAGATTTGTAGTTAAATTATTTAAAGCTACATTAGCAGCGTGTTTTCTTTGATCAGATTTTTAGGAGAATTTTATGATATTTTATGTTATTTATTTAGCTGTTATTGCTAGTGGCAAAAAATTAGAAAATTTGTTTTTCTTTTATTTTCTATTTTTCTTGTTGCAGAATCATATATTTAAGTTGATCATTATTCAATAAAATACTTTTTCTCCCAGCCAAAAACCAACACAACCTACTCTTCTTCACTTTGGTTAGCCCTACCAATGTCCCTTGCCCCCCCGCCCCCTGAGACGCACAATCATCATCACAAGCACCCGCCTGCACCCAAGCCCACTTGCCCTAGGGATACCCTAAAGTTGGGCTTGTGTGCTAATTTGTCGAATGATTTGGTGCATCTTGTCGTTGGAACACCGCCAGTCACCCCTCGTTGAAAAATTGGTCGATCTGGAAGCCGCTGTTTGCCGTTGCACTGCCATTAAAGCCAATATCTTAGGCATTATTAACCTGAACGTGCCAGTTTCACTGAGTTTGTTGCTGAGTCACTGTGGAAAGAGGGTAGCTTCCGGCTTCCAATGCGCATAAATAAACTCTATTTGTTGCCAACCATGTATTTCTTAATATGTTTCACGTTACTTTAATTTATCCATTTCATGGTGCGTTTGTATTTATTATGTATTGCTTACACGAGTATTACAATCTTTGATTAATAAATTGTGAGTTTATATTATTTCTTATCGATCACGATTCTTCACCTTGCTTAATGTATTGTTCTTTGAGTATGGCTTATAGATTTCTTCCAAAGAAAACGCCAAGGCACGTATATATACGCAGTAGAAATCCGGAAGCTTCACCGATGAAAAATTTATACTTGGTTGAGAGTTCAATTAATATTTCATCGAAAATGGTAACTACTAAATACATATAAAACTAAACAATATCAGCTCATTCAGCACGAAGTTGTTGTTGATAAGAAAACATAATCAAATGATATAAACTCCAAAGTTGTAATCCTTTGATGAGATCATTTGGATCAGTTGAATGGGATCTCTGGATAGCTTGGAGTTGCAAAAAATTGTTCTCTTCACTATTTTTGTGCAGTTGAGAAGCAATGGGATAGCAATATATAAAGTCTAGCATTACAGCCCCAAGCTCAAGCATAGCTATCTCATGCCCATTGGACTACATTCATTCAGGTAGTTTCAAACAATCTTAAATTTTTGAGAATAATTTTGTCCTCTCTAAATTTTACCGCAGTGTAATCAGTAAAATAGATTTATTCATGGATCGTGAGTCCTGTTCTACAGAAGAGTACCACTTGATGCGATGGAGCCTCGACAATACACGCGTCTTGATGGAAAATCCAAATTTCGTTATGCTGGCCAGCAGTTAGTGGGATCTGGACACCCTTGACTTGTTGCATTATTTTCTTGAAAGTGATTGATGTCATGTTTTCGAAAAGTAAAGTTTTAAGGGAACTATTAAAAATTATTGAGATCGAATCAGTTGGTGATACTACACTTTAATTTATCTGCTGTAGTATACATCTTGCTTAATGTTGCCTGATGCATTAATTTGTTATTTAACATTATTCATATTACACTTGAGTAATGTCGTCAACTTCATTCTACAGAAGAAGCAGGGATAGACTATTACCAGATAGGGCAGAACTTAAAAAAGAAATTGAAGGAAATAAGTTTTTGTTTTTTTCCCTCTCGTGTTGAAGGACGTTCTTACATCATGATACCACAAATGTACCCATAATGAAGTCAAGATACTTGCTATTATTTGTTCAAACCAGCTGAAAACAATTCAAGGCACAGTCATTGTTTTTGGTCACTGAAACAGCTTCACGTGGGAAGACAATTCATGATTTTAAAAAATAAAAAATATATATATATATATCTTACATCAGGGTTTGATGAGGACTTCGCTTTTATGTACCAAATTAGAAAAACGGCTGTTGGTGGACCCTTGAAATAATGCCTGCAAACATCAATGCCAAAGAGTCATTGGAACAGAGAAAAAGGCATCATTCACACTGTAACTTAATTAATGTTTTTCATCCTTTAAAATATTGATTTGATTTGACTGTACAAGACTCTCTTGGAAACATTTTGAAGGTGATTTCTGTAAATATTTGATTTTATATGTCGGTAGGGGAGATTCTCGCAAAATGAAATAAAGAGTTGTACAGCGCTACACTGTCCGCCGACAACGGTTGTAAGATATTTTCTCTCTTTGATTTACCGCATCTGTGACAGCTAAATGGATATGAATTGATGCAGGTATAGCTCTATCATTTGACGAAGTGGTACGCAACCTTACTTTCTGAATACATATTTTGATTTTAAGTGCAATAATTTTATTATTATATTAATATTAATAATATAATAAAATTATTTAATTAATAAAATAAAAAATTAAAATTATTACTAATAAATAAATATTTTTTTATAAATTAAATAATTTTATTATATTATCTTGTTAACAGAATAAAATTATTTATCTTATTTATTACTGTATATTGTCAGCAATTAGATATTATATTTTTTTCTTAAGTATGATAAAATTATATATAAACATTAATTTTTATAAAATTAATAAAAGTTATTTTTTAATAATACAATGTATTTAAATATTAGTTAATTAATTAAAATAATAAAAATAACTTTATATATATAATTTTAAATTATAAATATTTTTTACATACTTTTTTTTTAAAATTTAAAAAATTTGACAGAAAATATTCTTAAAAGTTTTTGTTTTATATTTTAATATTTAATTTAATTTAACTTAATAAACATACATAAAAGGTCAATTTTAATAAAATAATATAATAATTAAAAAAAATTTATATAAAAATTGTAAAACTATTTAATTTGATTAAAATATATAAAATTATATAATATGAACATATACAAATAAATATTATAAATTATTTACTTGCATATAATTATTTTAATTATATTTTTATGATTATTGTGTTTATTTTTGTTATTAAAAATAAATATATTTAATTTTAAAAATTAAAATTATTTATTTTATATTATTTTATTTTATATTTTAAAAATAAATAAATACTAATTCATATTTAATAAAATAATTAATTAAATCATAAATAAATACATTAATTAAAAAATAAAAATTAAATTAATTATTAATCATGTTTATAATATTATTTATTTAATAATTATATTATTTTATAATAATTTAAATTTATAATTTTGTGCTGTTAAATTGACAAGACTGGGTAAAAAATAGTCACCCCTTTAATTGAACTTGGTGTTCTTTAATGTAATATAAATATCATCTTGATGTCATATATGTGCAATAAAAATTTAAACAAAATAATAAAACAAAGATCACATGCGTGCTTCGTGAAAAGGACTCCTCTAAAAATAATGTAGGAATATGACCTAGTCTTTGAAATCTAATCCCTGTCTGGCTTGATTTCAGGTGACCATATGCATAAATCTGTCAACTAACAGCCAACATAAATAATAGAGGATGGATCAAGTATGATTAAGATTTAAGGACTACTGTGCTTTTGGTGTCTAAGCCGCAAAATCGCTCTCAGCGACAAATATTGAAGAAAATGAACCCAGAAAATTTATGGGACTAATTGCCTAAAAGAAGTAAAGATGAAGAAAATAGGAAGGTTTGGAACAATCTAAGAGACGACGAAGCCATGGATATCTGTGAACTGAACAAGCTCTGAAATCAACTTCACGGATTGAACTGAGCCACAGTCACGGACAGGATCTTGAAATTTGCAATGGGCCAACAACACATCAAATTCTAAAAATCATTTTTCACAATAAAACTCTAGGAATTCTCTTTGTGCTTAACTCCTTGTGAAGTAAAAGTTTTAGCTCCATGTCATATTGAAATCAATTACTAAGTCACGGGTTCCGCATAAAAATTCGTCTATAAATAAATCTCACGTTCCATCCCCATCAAAACCAAGAAAAAGAATAAGTTATGACAAGTGACCTTTGGAACTCTTAACCATGGGCTCCAAGGTTACAGCTCTGCTCTTCATCTTTCTGATTTTCCTGTTAATTTCTTTGCCACCGATATATGCATGTGTTCCTTGTAGACCTTCTCATCCACATCCTCCGTCCCACCGCCCAACCCCTCCGACTCACCCGAAAATACCACATCCCAAACCGCCCAGCACCAAACACCCGCCTCATCACGGAGGCCGATCAAAAGGATCTCCACCGTCAAAAAACCCGCCAATCATTTCCCCTCCTGTTACAAATCCTCCAATAATTACACCTCCTATCAAAAACCCTCCAGTGATATCGCCTCCAGTTACAATCTCACCGCCTTCTTCTGGTTATCCGCCTTACACTGGTGGTCCTCCTGGCGGGGGCGGAGGTGGTGGCGGTGGCGGTGGTATTCCAGGCCTTAACCCTCCAACCACTACTCAACCAACTTGTCCCATCAATGCCCTTAAGCTCGGGCTTTGTGTGGATGTGCTCGGAGGTTTGGTACACGTAGGGCTTGGAAATCCGGTTGAGAATGTCTGCTGCCCAGTGCTCAAAGGGTTGCTTGAGCTTGAAGCCGCCATTTGTCTTTGCACCACTATAAGGCTCAAGCTTCTTAACCTAAATATATTCATTCCTCTTGCTCTTCAGGCCTTGATAACTTGTGGAAAGACTCCTCCTTCTGGTTTCGTATGCCCTCCTCTTTAAGTGTGCCACATTTATTGTGATAAGGTTAGATCTTAATTGTTAGCATGGATGACCTTAGTTTCCCACTAGGTTTTCAGTTGTTATTTCATCTTGAACTAAAGTTCGATGTTTACACTGAGGAGAATGTCTTAGTTTTTTTCAATGCTGTTGCTGATGATTAACTACTCTCTCGAGTTCATTTAGTTTTTCTTCTCAGTCGCTTGGGAATTTCAACGATCGATAAACACTTCGCATGAGAAAATATATTATGTTAATGCTTTCATTTTATTACGCAAACACGGCAACAACACCAAACGTTGTTAATAAATAAATCATACATCACATCATTACGATCCTAAGGGCTTGCAAAGTTTGGTGTAAAGTTTACCCCGCTGTCTTATTTGGTAGAACAATGGACATTCTGTGCTTTAATTGCTGGTGGAATTTGTTGCATATATAACCAAGAATTATAGATGGCAGTATCCATCCTACAGCGCACCAAAAAGATTTATCTAGGAGCCTATGGACGCTACATAATTAATCAATCATTTTATAGCCAATGAACTGGTTATGATCTTCGTTTTTTTGGTTCCTTTTTACTTTTACAATTTAAAGTATCATCAACATTATGCCATTTATATTCCCTGTCGGGCATCACGATCGCCATGAGAATAGTCATTTTGGCGAAGAATTCTGGCTCTCTTCAATACTGTAGTTGGTAGTGAGAATTGTGCCGAAGTGCTGATGACAAAATTGTAATTTCAACATATTTTGAAAAAGAGAAAATCAAAGGAAAACCATCTTTGATGTTTTACAGAGTGGACTATAGCTTCGCTCTTCACCTGGTAAATCACATTCCAGAACAAAAACCAAATAAGATATAGTTATACTTGATTCTTAGGAATTTGTTGTAGAAAGCGACAAGGACACGCCTGTAATCCCTTTTATTTTGTTTTTTATAAAACCTGGCCCATAGACCAGATATCCTGTATGATGATTATCACGATCGCTTACAGGGAAAGACTAGTCCGTGGCCCCAAGTCACATGTCTCAACATTATTGCTGTTATAAATTATTCGCTTTCTATATCGAGTAATAAGGAAACTCTAGAGAGTAAGACAAGAAGCATATGATCTGTTCTTGTATATTTTTGAATGTGCCAAAGAAGTATCACGAGAGAAAAGTTATAATTAGTCTAATAATTAGGAGGGTGATCGTTCAAAAAATATACTCTGCAAATTAATTATCCTTCATTCTGCCACTGAAGTGACGTTGAATTATTGATTTAACAAATAAGTAACAGTAAGACCTGCTACCTGTCTCTCTAGCAATTTTTATGACTCTGACAGACCACGTATTACCTTTTTCTAGCTAGGGATGCATCTGGCTTTCAAACAATGTGAAAAAATATCCGTAATAAATCGACAAAATTTATTGGTAATCCCTTAGCAAACCAAACTGATGGAGATTGCACGTCCTCTTTCTTTTCCAAGTGTACGCAACTCCAGTTTTTCTCCATGCAACAAATCCTTGTTCATTTAATCAATCACAGTTGTTCCGCATGAAAATTTCTTGCTCGCACTTGTAAAAATATTTGGCATATTAAGTCCTCGCAAGATTGTAAGTGATTTGACGAATTCTTTTTTCACATCATTATCGCTTATAGGAATGTATTCAAAACGTTTACATGGCCACCATGATTCATTTCTTGAATCCTGAAAAATCGGCTAGTGGAACTCAAACAGTGAGGCAACGGAATCTTTGCTTTTTCCGAATAGTGATAAAGGCAAGGAAATGAACTTCTTTTTTCTTCCTTTTTTCCATGCGAGGATGCACTTTCCTTGCAAAATTATCAGTCACGGGCTAAACTCAGCTGGTGGTTGCTGTAGACTTCATGAAAATATCATGGCCCATCATCATGTGGTCAGGAAATAAAACGACACGCAAAGTGATATTGATCGAGACGTGTTGTGATTATGTGACCCGGCGTTTTCTTTGTTGCCATAGGCCGAAATTAATGTCGACCATTTGAGTAAGCAAGTTCAAATTTGATATTCGACCACCATGTACTTCTTTTTCTCTCCTTCTGTATTAATCAAGAATGGACTAACTATGGATGACCATCAAACTAACCTTCCCATAACCACTAAACTTGTAAATTTGCGCTGCAATCCAATGATTAAATCCAAACCTTCCTTTAAGAGGGAAAACGTTTTGCGTTAGTCTAAAAAGACAACAGATATGCCATTATGTAAAGATTATACAAATCTATCATGTACATAGATGTAACAAAGTTTACGTCTTATAATATAATGTTATCATTTACAAATCTTACGATGTGACTTATAGTGGCCAGTGGCTACCATTCAATAAGGCAGTCAATATCAAACTGGTAACTTATAGTGGTAAATGCATAGCTTGTATGTCAGTATCCGTCATAATGAGAGTTAATTCTAATAAAATTTCACTAAATATTCAAAAGGTCTATGTTATCTCGTAATCTCTCGGATACAGTACTTTCGAAATATGCAAATATCGAGCCAATCTGTGGTTGAAATTTTTATTTCTATGCATGAATGAACAGTGCCGATATGCTAGATTCCATATGCGCATGGAGTGGCACAAAGACCGCAATCTCATTAACTGTTCTTTCTTCTCTCTTTGTTGGCCTTTCGTTGATCTCAAATTCTTGCGTCTTTTTTCATTCAGTAGGGTTTGCAGTAAGTATGCACTAAATTGAGAGAAAAGGGATGACGTTCTTAATATTTTCATGAAACATATAAATAAAATAAAATAAAGCGAATGTGCATGGAATCACCGCCTGACTGCATATGCTATTAGGGAATCGGGCTTCTTGCGGTAGAATTTTGGACGTACTTTCAAAAACAAGTAAAAATCTTCATTCCATCGAAAAAATACTGAAGAAAACCACACTAAGGTAAACAATCAAACTTATTCCCTGTCAGTCATCTCACAATCAGACAACCAGTATAATAAGGGAAATTATTAAACAAGAAATTACCACTAACGCCACGCACTTAAGTACCAGAACTCGAAGTTGCAGAACATGAAAAGCCACGGAGACAAAGATAAAGAAATATGATCATTAGGCACACTGGAATCCCTTGGGAACATTCTTTGTACAGACGTTCAAAAGAAGGCTGAGTGAAAGTGGGATATTAAGGTTGATGCCCAAAACATTGGCTTTGATGGCAGTGCAAAGGCAAACTGCAGCCTCAAGATCAGCAAGACCTTGAATAAGTGTGCAGCATGGAGTTTTGGGGGGCGTGCCAATGGTGACATTTACCAAACCACCAAGCAAATCGGCACACACACCTAGTTTAAGGGCATCCCTGGGGCAGGATCCACTGGATGTGCTGTTAGTGGTGTTTGTGTTAGTAGAAGGGCAAGAGCCGCATGCACTGACAAGGGCAAAAAACAGAAGGTTGAGAGCGAGAAAGAGAGCAAGTGATGCTGAGCTTTTTGAACCCATCTCTAAGTCCTAATAGCCTTTTGAGTACAATAGTAGTGGAAGTGACTACTATAGCAGAAGCTGTAGGAGAAAGTATTTGGGATTATTGCGACGATTTGTTATTAAGGTGAGGGTTTTATAGGATCGAAGCGGCATAAGTCGGTTGCATTGATGTTTACATAAAATAATTATTACTCATAGAATAAATCCAGGGACCCATGTGTATTCTTGAAGTTGAGCTGGCATTTTATGCAAAATTTTGGAGGCTTGTGAGGTGGGGATTAGTAAATTGCTAGGCTCCTGCCCTGGCATCAGTCCGTGGATCTATCTAGCACAAATTGTATTTGACCTGCTAATTTGATGTTAAGACTCCTGTGCAATTGGGACTTATGGCGGGGGAAAGGAAGGCTTCATTTGTGATGTGTTTTGCAAAAAAGGATATGAAAAAATCATCCTCCTTGTAGCTTAATTCACTGCCAAGACAAAGGTTTTGCCATAATATATTCTTCCATTTCATTCTCACTGAATACGAGCCATATCTTCTAACACTCAAATTAATCAAGATCAATGATAATTGCTGGTTCATTAAACTAAAAGGATTCAAAAGAAACCAAAAACAAAACAAATCTTGTTCTACATGTCGCACTTACTTTTTCTCCTTTATTAACATCAATCATTTCTATACTCGTTAGAGGGAGCCTAATAATAATAATAATAATAATAACAACAACGACAAATCTTGATCTAGATGTCGCATTTACAGTAAGTTACATACATACTCGAATGAAGCTCAACAGAAAAATAAAAATAATCGTACCGACGGAAAATTTAGCACACTGATTACAGCGTTTAAAGGCAACCGCAACCCACTTTTCGTTAAGAAATTCACCATTCAATCAAAGAAGCTATAGTAATTCTTTCGTTAGAGAATGTAGAACAGTGACTTGTATCTTGGCATGTTCTTAGTGAAAGTTGCTTGCTGGATGGACGGGTCACGGGCACCCCAAGAACCTACCGTGGGCTCCACAAAAGATGTATTTCCATCAAATTGTGCGTCCGGCCAGGAAAAAAAATGAATATATATATTTGATAAATAGATAACAGACGAGCCATGTCTCCTTACGTCCAAATTAACCATGGCCAATTGTAATTGGTAGTTCATTAAACAAAAAGGATAAATTAAGAAAAAAGAAAAAAGGACAAATCTTGCTCTAGATGTCGCACTTACTTTTTCTCCTTGATTAACATCAATCATTTCTATACTCCTTACTTGCAGCCTAATAATTTTCTTCCTCCCTAAAATTTACAGTAAGGTACGTACATATCCGAATGAAGATTTACGATAAGCTCAACAGCAAAATAATAATAATAATAATACCGACGGAAAATTTAGCACACTGACTAGAGCATTTAAAAACAACCCAGTTTTGGTTAAGAAATCGACCATTCAATCAAAGAAGCTATAATAATTCTTTGGTTGCAGAGTGTAGACTAGTGACTTCTATCCTGGAATGTTCTTAGGGGAAGTTGCTTGCTGGATGGATGGGTCACGGGCACCCCATGAACCTACCATGGGCTCCACAAAAAAGATATATTTACATCAAATTGTGGTTTCGACCAGAAAAAATGAACTTGCAAACCATGTCGTTATATGTTACTTTTTCTTCTATTCCCATTCTGTGGAGCCTCATTAATGCTTCATTAAGTCAACATTTATTGCAACTTGTAAATTAAGAATTCATCTTAGTCGGCTTTACTTGATTTTAATATTGTGTTATTCTTATATTTATTAAAAAAATAATTAAAAAACAAATAAAAATAAAAAGCAAAATTCTCAATCAAATCTATCACAATCTGCATTGAACATACAAATATTTTATAAAAAAATATGTCTCTAAAATTATTATACGCTTCGTATTCTTTGTTATTTTAATTTTCACTATAAATAATATTATATTATAAACAGTAAAACATGAGTGAAAATACAGTATTTTTCACTATTTTTCAAATATTTGAATATATTCATAAAATTTGCAATTTTGTTGTATACCAACAATAGCATATTGAAGAGGTATATTACTCCAAGCAATCTCATGATTCAAGAATATTTAGATGGTATTGAAGGGTTGTAGTAACAAGGCTGGCACTATTTGAATTAAGATCGACGTATTTGTTCTAATCTCAATACTTTTTAATATTAATTTTTTTTTAAATTTTAAGAGTTAGACATTGATAGAAAGTTTACTTTATCTATACTTTGCTATAAACAGTTCGAATATCCACTAAAGTTATCACAACACGCAATAAATTCATGCTGCTCTCAGTCTGAAGAGATTTTTAGTTCAGAGAATGGTAGGAATCCCTTCCAACTTGAATGGAAAGGGAGGGTGTCAACCATGAGGTGGTTGGCTAACCTACCTCAAATAATAGAGAGTAACCCAACCATGGTTCGTTTAAACCTCTCATGGTACTTAAGTAGTTAATCAGAATAATAGAATCATTGGTTAAGGATTCACAAGTCAAGCTTTGGTAGGGACACAATGCACTTGATGTGATGTGAACAATTCTAATGCAATAAAATCTGATGTTCGCGGTTGTCAAAGTTTGTAACACAAGAAATGTTATCAGTAATTATTCGTCGTACAGTGATATAAATTTCGTTGCAATAATTAAGGGTTTATATGTTTTATCATAGGTCATGTTGATTGAAATAGAGAAAGGAATACAATTGAAAAGGAGAAAGAACTTCAATATTTTGTCAGAACATATATAAAAATTTTTATTTATAAAAATCCTTGAATTACATTTTATTTAGACAAATATATCTTTTAATATCAAAACATTCAATATTCAATAACAAAAAATTAAAATATTAATTTTAAAAAATAAACTAATTTAACTTTTAAAAAAATGAATAACTAACATAATGTTAAGATGATTAAACTTTTCGTATGATAACGATATTTTTGTTTGAAATTACTATCATATAGACAATTTTGAAGTATTAATATATATATATATATATTTAATAAATAGATAATAGACAATATATATTTGATAAATAGATAATAGACAATATTTACTATTATCATATAGGCAATTTTAGAGTATTAATATATACATATATATTTGATAAATACATAATAGATGATATTTAAAATAACTAGTACAATGTATAGAACAAATCAGGACATTAGCATTCATTGAAAATGATGGTAATGCTAAGATTTCTCTCTATTGGAGTACTATTTTATTTCTCAATTTTTAAAAGGTAACTAAAGAAGCATTTTATTTATCTCAATAAAACTTCTGGTAATAAAATGTTTACTTAATATAAAGTCTCATCCCTAAGTTTTATTAATAATTCATAAGTTAAATTGTACAAGTAATACTTATGTTGAATTTTTAATACTTCAATCTTAGTTTAATATTATTTCTTCGAGCTCAAGTTCTTACTAGCAATGTGTCTTCATCTTCATCTCTTTGTCATTGTTTCTTAATTTAAAATACTATATTCCTCTCCTTTTTGACAGAAGGATAATTTTGTTTTCATCTGAGGTCAACCAATAAGGTTGATGGTTAATAATTTATCCAAAACTGGGATTTGTTTATCAGAAATGGTGGAATTGAGGATGACGAGTGTAACGGAGTTGCGACCACGGATGGTAAGCCATGGGTTGATCAAAAAATATAAAAAAAGTAGTGGCTAAAATTTAGGCATGATTCGGGCAAACCAAGTGATTCGAATTAAGAAAGTAATTTGCAGAAAATGTTGATACGAGGATTTGGCGTTTGTTTGTTGGTGGTGACTACGATCTGTGATTTCTAACAAACTATTGACAACAGCGATGACTAGGCTTTGTCAGATTTTGATGCCCGACAATTGAGGAGTTCGATGGTGAGCTGGACGGTTGACAATGGTGGCGGCTGACATGTTGGCTGTGATTTCTAAGGTGTTTTTTTTATTGGTAGATGACTGAACGTGGCCTAAGTATATAGCCCTCTTCCCAAGTTTCTTTTTATTCGCGATATCAGTTTTGACCAAAGTGCTACTCAATTTTGACTAATTTGTAGCCTAAATAAATTTTCAAACAGCCTGACAGTAGAGGACTAAAATCTGAGGCACTTCAATGTAATTTTATAACGATTTTCATGAAATTTATAAAAATAAATTAGAATAATTTTAATTTTTTATTGATAAATTTTATCGAGTAACTTATGTGTATTTGAAAATTTATTTAATGAATTTTGTCAAAATAATTTATAAAATACATAGAATATTCTTAATGAATTTTCTCAAGAAAAATCATTATATAAATGATTTATTCAACAAAATTTATCATTAAAAATCAAAATTATACAAATTTATCTTCATAAATTTCAATGAGATCAATAAAAAATTAAATTGAATTACCTCAATAAATTTCATAAAGATAGTTTAATAATTGATTCAAATCAACAAAAATGCTAAAGTTAGTATCAATCTTAAAAATAAATTTATACAACAAAAAACAAAAACTCACAATGTGTTTGTTTTTAATAATGAAAAGAAATAAGGGAGAAGAGGAAAAGGAAAAAAATGAGTTCAGTTTCATTTAGTTACACCATAGAAAAAAATTCATTATTTTTTTACTTTGACAAAAATATCCCTTATTTTTAAATTTATAAATACTAATTAGTTGATTTATATTTTTAATTATTTTTACTTTTAATTTTGTTTGAATTTAGATTAGTTATTCAATTGGATTAGTTAGAACTTGGACTTACCATTTATACAACTCAAATTTTCAAGCTAGGTTTAAGTAGTATTTAACCCAAACACGTACATGCAAGGTGTTGATGTGTACATGTATAGGTAGAAAGGTCATTTCAAATTGGAAGCAACACAAAATCAATTGCGATTGGAAGATAATATCACCATACTAGTGTAATTAACGCATAAAGTCTTCCTTCTTTGCCTAACTACAGCAATTTGTAGTAATTATTATGTAAAACATTTTTCTAATTCTAATTTTGTATTAAGAAAACTTGTAGCTAAGGGCTTGATTATATTAAAATGTTTATACTTCTTTTTTGAAACAATTTACGTAATAACAATAGTATTCAATATAATTATAATGTTTTTGTTAATGTGGGTGCTTTCAAAATTTTAATAGTGTATTTAGCAATTTTAATGAGTTGGCATGCCAAGTTATAAAAGACTGCTGGAAGCCGTTGAGGAAGTTAAGTTTGTTTTGCTTAGAACTAAACTATAAAGGTAGGGTTTTGGGCCATATTCTAATCAATTGTTCATGCTTGTTTGTTCATCATTTTGAAAGTTTTTGATCTCCTTAGAAAGCTGTGAATTTAAGTTTGTTTTGCTTAGAAATAAACTATAAAGCTAGGGTTTTGGACTATATTCTAATTAATTGTTTATGCTTGTTTGTTCATCATTTTGAGAGTCATCTGCTTAGAGAGCTATGATTGTACTCTACAAAATTGTAACTATTTCTCTATAGAATAAGATTGATTGAGTGCCTTTCTTTCCCCGTGGTTGTAAGCTTAGCTGAATCACATAAATCTTGTTTGTTAAGTTTTTGTTTCTGCAATTTCTTGCTTGCTTGATTCAATTCTTTATTAGATTGTGTTCGATACTTGTACCTTGACAAGTTTACATCACATTTAGGGCACAAAATAAATGAATTGGTATCAAAGGTAGGTTCCATGGCTAAATTAAAGTTTGATATAGAAAAGCTTACCTCAGAAACTTATTTCAGTTTTTAGAGATTGAAAATGAAGGCACTTTTAATTCATCAGGGAATAAATGATGCTCTAGAATGAAACGCAAAGCTCCTTGCAAAAATGAGTGAAAAAGGAAAAAAAATGGTGTGGTTCAAAGGGCACAAAGTTATAAAACAGACCATAATAGTTAGCTTATGGCTCACTGAAAAGCTTGTTCATGATGAAATTTCTGAACAATAAGTTTTATAGGAAAATAAAGTTCTATAGCTTCACAATGCAACAAAGCACATCAATGTAAGATCACATTGACAATTATAACAAGATTGTACCAAATCTTGAAAGCATTGACATTAAAATAATTACGAGGATCAAGCTTTGATGTTACTTAAATCATTGTCTGATTCATATGAGCATTTCGTATATACTTTGTTGTATGGAAGAGAATCAATTTCAATGAAAAGTGTTAAGGTTTCCCTGAATGCCAAAGAACTGCAAAAGAATGAATCCAAGGAAGTTAACTCATTTGGCAAAGTGTTAATAGTAAAAGGAAAGATAAACAAGAAAGAAGAAAAGAAACCAAATAAAGGAAGATTTAAGTCTAAGGACAAAAAGAATATATGCTTTCATTGCAATAAGGAGGGCCATTTCAAGAGGGATTGTCCAAAAAGGAAGAATAGTGCAAAGAAAATTCAAGAAAGGCAAAGAAATGCCTCTGTAGCTTCAGTTATGTAGGAAGATTTCACAAATGTTAATTCAAGTTTATCAAATACTCTAAAAGAGGGTTGTCTAAGTATTGAATTACTAATTACATTAGCTAATCAGTTATAAGGTGAATGGATTTTAGATTCAAGTTGTTTTTTTTTACACATGTCTAAATAAGAACTTGTTTAACAATTACAAAGTCACTAATGGGGGTAAAGTTTTATTGGAATTGGAACTGTTAAGATTAAAATGTTTGATAGATACATTAAAACTTTAGAAAATATCATGCATATATGAATTAAAGAGAAATATAATTTATTTGGGTATGTTAGACAAGCCTGGATTTAGTTTCAAAGCTAAGAATAATGTCTTAAAGGTCCTTAAAGGCTTTATAATGGTAATGAAAGGAGAGAAAACAAACGGTACTTACTATAACTAAAATAAAACCCCTAAATTTCTGTGAAACCTGCATATTTAAAAAAGTCTTTTAAAGTTAATTTGCAAAGGCAATACATGAAACTAAAGGCACACTTGATTTTGTGCATATAAACTTTTGAGAACCATCACAGGTTTTATCCTTAAACAATGGAACATACTTTATATCTATAATTGATGATTTTAAAAGAAAAGTATAATTATACATACTTAAGACTAAGGATCAAGCTATTTAACGATTTAATAAATATAAAATTTTGGTTGAGAATTAATTGGAGAAAAAGGTTAAAAGGCTAAGGACAGATAATAAGCTTGAGTTCTATAACCATGCTTTTAAAGATTTTTATAAGGCAAATGGGATATTTAAGCATAAAACAGTTGTGGGGACTCCTTAGTAAAATGGCTTGGCAGAGAGAATGTATACAACCTTACTAGAAAATATGTTGCAAGTAGGTGAACTCAAGGTTACCAAAGACACTTTAGGCAAAGGTTGTATCAACTAAATGCTACTTAATCAATAAGAGTCCTTCATCAGCCTTGAATTTCAAAACACCGAAGGAAACTTGGAGTTAAAAAACCACCAATTTATAATAATTCAAAGATATTTGGGTGCCTTACATTTGCTTATATCAAACAGGGAAAGCTTGAAACAAGGGCTATCAAAGGATTCTTTATTGGATATCCTGAAAGCATCAAAGGCTATAAGATATAATGTCCAAATGGAAAGCCATCAAAGTGTATAATTAGTAAAGATCTAGTGTCTTATGAGTCAGCTCTTCTTTAAGAAACAAAAAAGTTTAATCATGATCTATCAAGTAGAAAGAGATCTAAGTAGGTAGTTCATGTTAAGAGATAATATGATTCACCTATTTTTGATGTAGAAGAAGATATTCAATAGTTAGAATAGTCTCAACAAAAGGAAATTTGCAAGATTATAGTTTAACTAAAGATAAAATAAAAAAAAATGAATCCATCAAATAGATATGCATGTTTTAATTTAGTTTCCTTTACCATAATATCTATTGAGTATATGATAAATGGTAAGCCTAAATTCTATTAGGAGGCAATGGAAAACAATGAATGTAATATGTGGTTAAAGTTCATACAAAAGGAAATAAGTGTTTTGTAGAAAAACCAAACATAGAGCCTAATCCCAAAACTTGAGGATAGAAAACTTATAAGTTATAAATGGATTTACAACAAGAAGGAAAGAAGAACTAAGGATACAAAGCTAGATTTCTAGCTAAAGGTTTTACATAAAGGGAAAGAGTATATTACAATGAATTCTACTCACCAATGGTCAAGCAAATTTCAATAAGACTATTGTTGGCTTTGGTTGTTATTCAAGACCTAGAACTTGACCAAATTGATGTTAAAACTGCATTTTTACATGAAATGTTGGAAAAATAGATAGTAATGAGTCAACATGAAGGATTTAAAGTAAAAGGACAAGAAGAATAAGTATGCTTGCTTAAGAAATCATTGTATGGCCTAAAGCAATCTTTTAAGTAATGACACAAAAGGTTTGATGATTTTATAACCAAACATGGCTATAAAAGAAGCAAATTTGATTATTGTGTGTACTACTATATGTTATATCAAGGTAGAGCAGTTTATTTACTTTTTTATGCAAATGACATATTCATTACAAGAAAGCATAGACAAGAAGTTAACAAGCTGAAAAGAATTCTCAGTGGGTAATTTGAAATGGCTAACTTAAAAGAAGTCAAGAAAATTCTTGGTATAGAGATTGTGAGGCATAGAAGAAATGGTAAGTTATTTCTTTCATAAGAGAACTTTATGGAGAATGTGCTAAAAAAGTTTGGAATGCTTGATTGGAAACATGTACAAACTCCATTAGCTACCCATTTCAAATTAAGCAGCTCATTTTTCGTTAAACATAGAAAAAAAGGCCATTAATGTAAAGAATTCCATATGCATAGGTAATAGAAAGTTTGGTGTATGTTATGGTTTATACATGACCTGATATAGCTTTTGTTGTAAGCTCTACAAGCATGTTTATGAGCAACCCTAGTAAAAAGCACTAGATGGTAGTTAAATGGGTGCTAAGGTATCTTTAAGGTACCATGGATTAAGGTACCAACATAAAAAATAAGATGAAGTTGAAGTAGTTGGTTTTGTGTATTCTAACTTTGCAGGTGATCTGGATAGAAGGAGGTCAACCACAAGCTATATGTTTATGTATGCAAGATGCTTAGTAAGTTAGAAGGCTATATTATAACTTATTGTAGCACTGTTTTCAATTAAGACAGAATTTGTTGCTATAATAAAAGTAGTAAAGGAAGCACTATGGTTGAAGTGTAATGTTGGTGAACTAGAAAGTTATTAAAAGGCTGTAACAATGTTCTGTGACAACCAAAATGAAATACATCTAGCCAAAAACTAAATGTATTATGAAAAGATAAAACATATAGATGTAAGGCATTACTTCCATAGAGATTAAATCAATAAATAAAAAGTAAGGTTGGAAAAAGTTCATATTAATGATAATCTAATAGATATACTTATCAAGGCAATGCCAACCTAAGTTCAATTTTTAGCTTGAATTTAGTTTGAATTAATGCAAGGTCAAGATTTGTAAATGTGGGTGCATTTAGAATTTTAATATATGTATTCAACAATTTTAATGAGCTAGCATGTCAAGTTGTAAAAGACAATTGGAAATTGTTGAGAAAGTTAATTTTATTTTGCTTAAAAACAAACTATAAAGGTTGGTTTTAGGGCTATATTTGAGTCAATTGTTTACGCTTGTTTGTTTATCATTTTGTAAGTTCTTGATCTTTTTAAAAAGCTGTATTGTAATTTATAAGATTGTAACCATTTCTTTACAGAATAAGATTACTTGAGTGCCTTTCTTTCCCGTAATGTAGGTTTAGCCAAACTATATAAATCTTGTTTGTCAAGTTTTTGTTTTTATAATTTCTTGCTTCATTGATTAAATTATTGGTTAAATTATGTTCAATATGTTAACTTTCATGATTAAAGTTTGAGAATTTCAGCTAAAGAGGGGAGATGAAGAAGATGAGAGAATTACTTTTCTTAATTGAAAAAATAATGTTACAAAGGTTTAAATACACAAACACTTAACAGTTATAATTATTTTTCCAAGGTTGGAAAGCTATAATACCCAAAATAAGCTTAAAAAGTTACTTATAAGTCAAAAGCATGTTTTCTTTTCCACAAGTAGTAAAACATCTCACAGTGTTCTCCATCTTTCAAATTTGAATGTTTGAATTCTTTTCTTGAGTACCTAATGGTGCTAATTAAGATCAGAATGCTGACTAAGATGATGACTACGATACATAGATTCCAATGCAGCACAGTCATGATTCTAGCATGAATCTGGGGATTGGTCAATCAGCCCAAGCGGCTTTATTTCAACACTCATCCTCAAGTTGGGTTTAAAGATGTTCTTTAGCTTCAATTTTCTTATTGTGATCCCAATATGTATTTCTAGTTGATCTTCGCTTAAAATAAAAGGTGTGCAGGTGGTCTTATTATGAACTTTCTCCCTAATAAAGTGACAATCCATCTCTACGTGCTTTGTCCTCTCATGGAAAATTGGATTGGAAGCTATGTAAATTGTTGCTTTGTTGCCATAAAATAGTTTATTGATGCTTCAATCTTGAACCTCAAATTGTGAGCTAAAGCCTTCAACTAAATCAACTCACATGTTGTACTTGCCATCGCTCGATACTCTGCTTCCACATTTGACCTTGCTACCATACTATATTTCTTACTCTTTCAGGATACCAAGTTTCCTCCAACAAATGTGCAATATCTAGTAATTAACATTCTATCTTTAATATTTCCAACCCAATCTGCATCACTCTATGCCAGGATCTCATGATGACCATCTTTTTGCATGTGTAAGCTTTGCCTTGGTGTTCTTTTAAGATAGCATAAGATTTGATTCACCATGTCCATGTGGTTGGTCATTGGTTGTTGCATGGATTGATTGACTTGATTCACAGCAAAGTTAATGTCAGGCCTAGTAATGGTTAAAAAAATTAACTTACTAACAATTCGTTAATATTACTTGACATTTTGAATTGGCTTAGGCTGCTTTTGTTTGTTTTCTTCTTTGTCCTTTCGCTTTGGCTTTGAAGCTATTCTTGTATGTAGTTTACTTATTTCACCAAGTAGATCAAGGGTATATTTTATTTGGCATAGAAGTAATCCCTTTTTGGAATGGGCAATTTCCATTCCTAAAAGTATCATAAGTATCCCAAGTCTTTAATATCAAAAACAAATTTAAAATATGATTTAATGCAACTAATGCCTATTTGGTCACTACTAGTAATGATAATGTCATCGACATAAATGAAAATTATCGATATTTCATCTTTGGAATATTTGGTGAATTGGGAGGAATCAGCCTCACTTTTAGTAAAGGTTTGGCAACTGAAAGCGTTATCACTCCTATACTGTTTAGGTATTCTCATGTTTACTTTCTTTTTTAATTCGCCTTATAAGAAGACATTTCTTATATCCATTTGGTACAATAACCAGTTATAATTAATAGCTAAGAACATAAGGGCCAAAAGTCTCAGTGTAATCAATACCATAAGTTTGAATAAAGTCTTTGGCCACTAACCAAGCCTTATATTTTTCAATAGTTTCATCACTCTTAAGCTTGGTTTTATAAACCCATTTGCAATTGACAACTTTCTTTCATTTTAAAAGTGGAACAATATCCTAAGTTTGATTACAAATTGGAGTGTTAAGCTCTTTATTTATCGTATTTCTCAAAATTTGACTGATTTGGGCCTCTTGGTAATTGGAAGGTTCTTAAATATTAGCAATAACATTTAGAAAAGCTTTATATTGATCTTTAATGTGATCATGAGTATAGTAGCTTTGAATAGGGTAATCGGTCACATGGTTATCATGATAAAACATTCTAGTTTTCATCCATTCAGAGGCTGGTCTTTCGATTCGAGTGGATCTTTTGAGTGTGGGTAGTTCTTGTATAGCATGATCATCATTTGGTATGTCATGGTTACTGATTTGGTCATCTCCAAGGTGATATAAATTAATCTCATCAAAAGATGACTCATCTTAGCCAAAAGCAGGATTATTCTCATTTTGAAATAATTCCTCTTAAACTTCTAGCTGGTTATGGATATTCTTTTTAAGTTCAAGAATGGAGCCCTTTATGTGGATAATGCCAATAACATGAGTAGGAGTGGATTTAGCCAGATCCTCCCCCTTACTATTGGATTCAAGTTCATGTTTTTTGAAGTAAAGTACATTTTCTAAAAAGGTTACATTTCTAGATAAAACAATCTATTTGTCTTGGGGTCAAAGCATTTATAATCCCTTTTTGGGTTGTGGCATAACCTAAGAATATGTATTTTTGACTTTTATAGCTAAGTTTGTCCCTATTACTACAAGGAATATGGACATAACATATGCATCCAAAACTTTTAAGTATGAAATATTTGGTTTATGATTAAACGTTACCTCATTCGGAGTCTTGCCTTTTAAAACCTTTAAAGGTGTTCTATTTATCAAATAAATAGTTGTGAGAATGGTATTACTCCAGAAATGTTTAAGAACATTATGGTAGAACATTGATCTTTCAACTTCAAGGATGTGTCTATTCTTCCTCTTTGTGACTCCATTTTGTTCTAAAGTGTATGGACATGTAGTTTATGTACAATCCCTTCACTTACTAAGTATTTCTTAAAAAATAATTGACATATTCTCCACCATTATCAGTTCAAATCATTTTGATTTTTCTACCAAAGTGGTTAGTGATAAAAAGCATAAAATGTTCAAAACATGATAATGTGTCCGATTTTCATTTTAAAAGGTATAACCAAGTATATCTAAATTTATGATCAATGAATGTAACAAAGTACCTATGGTTATCATGTGATGTCATGTGAGCAGTCTATAAATTAGAATGAATTAAATCAAAAACATCATCACGTTCATATTTTGACAGTACAAAAATAAGTATAGTTTGTTTTCCTAAAATACATGCATCACACTTAAAATTGTAACAATCATTTAAGCTAGAAACTAGAAAATTCAAAATGTGATTAGAAGGATATCCTAGTTGTGCATGCCATAGGTCATGTGAATTAATTTGTTTAGTGACCTTAAAAGTTTGTTTTACGTTATTTAGCAAATAAAGGCCATTTTTAGCAAAACTTTCACCAATCTTCTACATGGTTATAATATCCTAAAAAATTATTTTGTTAGGACCAAAAATAGCAATACAATTTACATCCTTAGTAAGTTTACTAACCGATAATAGATTGGAATCAAAATTAGGTATATAGAACCATTTAGTATGCTTTGACAAAATTAGGAATACTTAATGGGTACATACTTTCCGTTATCAACTTTAACATTTTGTATTTTCTTCTAGATGTTTTATTTATGTTTCTAAACATATGATCACTAGCACTTAAGTCTATAATCCATGGTTCATAATCATTGCAAGAGTTAAAGTGAGAGTTAAGAAGAGTATCATCCTCCCGTTTGCCTTTATCAGTATGGTGTTAGGTTCCAAGTTCTTTCGAATTGATTTGGAGTTGGTTCCTCATCACTTTGGCAATATTGTTAAGACTAAAAAAGCGAACACTTAAAGTCTTAGTGATGGGAGCTGAATGTGCACTTGGAACACCATGGATACTTTAATTCGAAACTTTACCTTTCTTAAATCGTGAAGGCATGAGTTTTGCATAAAAATGCCAGCATCAATCTTTAGAGTGATCATTCTTATGGCAATGGTCACACTAAGCTCAATTTTAGTTATTATTGTTTCCCTTTGACTTGGCTACTAAGGCTTCAGTTTTAGCCTTCTCTTGAGCCAAAAGTGCATTTGTCTTCACCTTATGGTTATGGTTATTTGCGTCCAAGACACGATGGGTTGTTTCTTCCTTGTTGATCATGAAACAAACCTCTTCAAAAGAAGGTATTTTATTGCTTCTCAATATTTGGTTCTGAATGTCATTAAATTTGGAGTTAAAGCTAGCAAGATAAGTAAACACTTTATACTCATTAACCCATGCAAATGATGGCAATGTTAGTAGTTTTTGGCCTATAAAAGTGAAGCTCATCCCAAGCCTCTGCGAATTTTCCCAAGTGTTCAACTAAGTTCATCTCACCTTAGTTAAACTTATTGAGAAAATATTTAAGCTCACACACCCTCATGAGAATCTTTTGTTGACCATAAATTCTCTTGATAGAATCTCACAACTTTTTGGAAGTCTCAGCATTGGAGATTATGCCAATCAAGCTTGGTTCTATTGAGTTGAGGATCCAAGTTAAAACCATTTTGTCTACTTGGAGCCACTCTTCAAATCCATCATCGTTCAAAAGTCTCTTAACCCTTCCACACAAAACATTTGTTACAACCTTGACCCGTATGGAATAGTTGTGGTTGTTTAGTAGAATAGTGGTAAGTTTAAGGTCGATGTTAGCATCTACTTCTATTATCATGGAACTGGTTTGAGTAGAAGTGTTGATGGTGGTTTGGAAAGGTGTTTCGTTTGGTTTGTTGGTGTCTAAAGAGGGTCCCTCACTTGCCATTTAGATTTGGCCAAAAGATGGGAGACATTTTTCAAACACACTATGAAAAAAAAAGAACAAGAAGAAGGAGAAGAAAGATAAAAGCTTACTACTTTGATACCATGTTAACTTTGATGATTAAAGTTTGAGAATTTCAACCAAAGAGGAGAAGATGAAGAAGATGAGAGAATTATTATCTTAATTGAAAAAATATTGTTACAAGGGTTTAAATAGGTAGGCATTCAATAGCTATAATTGTTTTCTCATGGTGGGAAAACTGTAATGCACAAAATAGGCTAAACAAGCTACTTACAAGTTAAAAGCGATGTTTCCTTTTTTCACAAGTAGTAAAACATCTCCCAATATTCTCCATATTTCAAATTTGATGTTTGAATTCTTTCCTTTGGCATTTTATGGTGCTGATAAGGATTAGGATGCCAACTGAGATAATGATTAGAATGCACATATTCTAATACAACATGGTCACGACGTTGGCATGAATATGAGAATCGATCAATTAGATCAATTGGCTTTATTTGAACACAATACTTATGCTTTGACAAATGTACAGTAAATTTAAGGTACAAAATCAACAGTTTTAAAATTGTGAGAGAAAATGCAAGAAAATTTTGAAAAGTTATACTATGCATAAATATTTTAATGCACAAATATTTTCAAGTCACAAACATGCCTTTTAACATATTATATAAAATCATGAAAACGGCATAACATCCATAGCTTACAATCACCAGATGTAATTATTGTTGAAATTGATAATGATGGCAACTAATATGAAGCTTGGTTGACTTATCACTATTTTTACAAAGCAATTTAAAAGGCCCAAGATTGCTCTCACAATCCACAAAGCTTGTTACAACCAATGAGAAAAATTGGACATAAGAAAACAAATAAATTAACCATTGTAAAATGTAACCTTTGTGAAAACTAACTATTACAAACTCATGTATATAAATTCCATCATTGGAAATGAAAAAGTAAAAAGAACAAGCTTCTTTATTCTATCATCAATACTTTCTTTCACGCGTTAAACTTCTTTATTTCTTTATTAACATTTTTCACATGGTATCAAAGACAGTTTCAACCTAAATTTACCTTTTTATCTTTTTTTATTTTGTTGGTTTTTAGTGTGTCAAGACATTCTCTTTCGTAGCCTAATTAAGAAATGGAAAGGAGAGCTCGTCATATAACACTAAGAGTAAAAGTTCCTTTAAGGGAGTTGATAATAATAGTAACACCACCTTGAAAGTTACAACGATTTCTTTGAATGGAAAAAATTACTAAATTTGGCTCAATTTTGTTGAAAAAGCATTATGTGAAAAACAGGAGTTGAGTTTTGTCAATAGAAGAATCACAAAGCCAACTGACACATTAAATGAAGAATATGAAAATTGGTGATATAATAATAATTTAGTGTACACATGGATTTTAAATTCCATGGAGCCATTCTTAGTAGGTGCATTCTCAGAGGCTGAAATTTCTAAAGCACTTTAGGAGTTTATTAGGAGACCATTTGGTCATAAAAAAACTTGAGATGAGAATATATGAGTTAAAGTACTTCATCAACAATATCAGCCTTGGTAGAGGTGATTCGATAGAATACAACACCAAAATTAAAGAGGCATGTGATAAACTTCAATCCTTAAAGCCGACTACTATCAATACTGAAGAAATGGAAAAAATGGCCAATGAGAATCTTGTGATAATGTATATAATGGGTTTTGGTTCTAACTACGAAGATCTTCGCAAACACATCCTTAGAGTAGAGCCTTTACCTCATTATGGTGATATTGTAAACAAGGTTAATAAAGAGTATCTTTAAAGAAAAATTTTAAATGGGAATTGAAGCAAGGATGAGAGAGGTAGTTTAGTGGACTACAAGGAAGAAGGCAGGATGGTTCAAGGAGCAAAAGTCAAGGCTAAGTGTGATAAATGTGGAGGGATGCACAACTTCAAAGGCAAATGTTGGAAGTATGACGATTGCAAGATGCCAGGTCATACTAAAGAAAAATGTTAGGCCCTTAATCCACATTTTAAGCCAATCAACTTCAAGGGAACTCAAAACTCTTTGAGGATTTGGCAAAACTACTTTAGAACTATCTCCTAAGCTCCTCTCAAGGTATGATTTCCAACTCACATTTTAAGTTCTTGGGTTATTGATTCATGTGCTACTAATCATAAGTTCAGAAATAAAAACATGGCATCAAGAATAGAAACCCTAAGTAACTTTAGAAATGTGACAATAGCAAATAGTAGTGAAATACGTATTAAGGGATTAGAAGATATTAAAAATTTATCCAAGGAAACAAATGGCTTTTATATGCCAAATGTTTCATCAAATTTGTAGTCAGTTAGTAAAATAACAAAATACTTAAATTTTTGTGTCATCTTTGAACCTAATAAGGTGATATTTTAAGACATACTAACCAGAAAGGAAATTGGTAAGAGAACCTTACATCCCGACCTATAGCACCAGTCAAGCCGTTAAAGTTGAGGAAGATCGTGGACTTTAAAAAATTAGGCATGCAAAACTAAGCTATCTTTCTAGTAACATTGTGTGTTAAATGATTTTCAAAAAGAAGTTTAGTGAGTTTAAACAATGTAGGGCTTGTAATAGAGAAAAACAAACTAAATTTCCTTATGTATATTTAGAAATTTGTTATAATGAAATGTTTGATCTTATAAACTCTGATCTATGGACTTTTCCTTTGAAATTTCATAACGGCTTTAAATATTTTGTGACATTCATTAATCACAAGTCTAGATACACTTGGATATATTTGATTAAAAACAAATCAAAGTCCTTGTCATGTTTTAAAGAGTTTGTATCCTTAATTAAAAATCAACTTGGGAAAAGGATTAAGATTGTTAGGAGCGATAATAGGGGAGAATACACTAATAATGCCTTTGAGAATTGCTTGATCACTTTAGGGATAGTTCACCAAATGAGTTATCCCTACATACCTGAACAAAATAGTATGGCCGAGCAAAAAAATCGGCATATCTGAGATGTAGGTAGGTCATTGATGTTTTATCATAATGTCTTTAAAAGATATTCGAATGAAGCTATTCTTACAGCCATACATTTGATTAACCAAACGCTTTTGGAGTTATTAAACGAAAAATCTTTTTTTGAATTATTGTATAATAGGCAACCAAACTTATCTTATCTTAAGGTATTTGGTTGTACTTGTTATCTTCATATCTCTAATCATGCTAGAGATAAATTGAGTTATAGGACTATAAACTGCATATTTTTGAGGTATTGTAATGGTAAAAAAAAGGTAATAAATGTTTAGATTTTTTTATGAATGAGTAATTTTTGTCAAGAAATATTACTTTTCTTGAAAATGAACCTTACTTTAATGAAGTGAGAAATGAGAGAGAAACCAAAGATGATCCTCTTCCCCTATCTATTGTAGGTAATAGGTTTAATTTATTAAAGAATAACAATCAAATTAATAATAGAGTTAGTTTAAATGAAAGTGAAAAAGAGTATTATATCTACAAAGACTCAACACCATAGAACGATGACATTCATGAACCATTAGAATCAAATAAAGAACAAAGCATAGTTAACGAAAGTCAAAGTGTGAAAACACTTTGTAATGAGCAGCCTAATGATCAATTAGTTTTGGAAGATGAAATCCCATTTAGTTTTTCACAGGTTGATCAAAATGAGGCAGAGTCTAAGTCTCCATCACATAATCAAAATTTTATTCTTAGAAGATCTCAAAGAATTAGAAAGCCTCCATTCGAATGGCAGAAAAGTAAGGTATTCTTCTATGGGAACAAGGTCACAGCATATTCTATAGAAAATCATTATACTATAGATAATGTTAAAGAGAATTATAAAGTTTTTCTAACCAAATTGGATAGTTTGAAAGAGCCACCTTGCTACAATAAAGCTAAAACATTCCTATTTGGAGAAATGTCATGAATAAGGAGTTGGAAGCTTTAGTAAGAATAAGACATGAAAAATCATTACTTTTTCCTAAGGTAAGAAAATAATTTCGTGTAAGTGGGTGTATCATGAATAGTGACTATTATGAACAATAATAGTCATAAAATTTGAAAAACTAGCTATTACAAACTCATGTATATAAACCCATCCTTGTAAATAAAAAAGAAAAAAAAATAACCTTATTTATCCTTTCATCAATACTTCTTGAAACTTCTTAGTTTCTTTATCAATATTTTTTTCATATGATATTAAAGTAAGTTTCATCCTAAATCTACCTTTCATCTTTTGTTAATTGTTGGATATTAGTGCATCAAGACATTCCCCTTCATTACTTAATTAAGAAATGGAAAAGGAGGATTCATTATACAACACCAAAAGCAGAAATACCTTCAAAAGAGTTGATAATAATGGTAACACAATCTTGAAAATTACCATATTTCCTTTGAATGGAAAAAAACCACTCAATTTGACTTCATCCTGTTAAAAGAGCATTAAATGAAAAACGGGCATTAGGTTATGTCAATGGAAGAATCATAAAGCCCACCAACACATCAAGTGAAGAATACGAAGAATGGTGTTATAATGACAACTTTGTGTACACATAAATTTTAAATTTCATGAAACTGTCCTTGGTAGGTGCATTCTCAAAATCTGAAATTTTTAAAGCATTTTGGGAGTCTATCAAAAGACAATTTGGTAAGCAAGGAAACCTGATAAGAATATATGAGTTGAAACAATTCATCCACAATATTAGCCTTGATATGTTGATAAAATGAATTTGAGTGTGTTTATCTCATGATTTTAAATATTTAACAAAAATGCAAATAGATTAAAAAAATATGTAAAAAGAGAAAACCAATAGCTTCTTTATTCAATCTTTAAATATTTACATATTTTGTGTTTATATATATAATATCCTAACAGTTAAGCACAAACTTACTTTACTAACAACTAAGTGCAACATATAATAGCACATTTTTCAATTTTAAAAATCTAGTCATTATTATCTTTTACTAACTATCAAAATCTAGTTATTATTTTGTCTTTTAGTGATATGGGTACCCATAGACTAACCAAAGAGTTATTTGGGCTTTTCATCTTCACCCTTAATCTCTTTATCTTCAACACTCCCCCTTAAGTTGGATTTATACAAATTGAACAAGTTTACCTTGGAACTCATCTTGAGAAGTTGTTGATGACTACATGGTTTGGTGAATATGTCCACAAGTTGATCATCACTCATCGCATAAGGCATGTTGATTACTTGACTCAAGTAATTTTCTCTTGTGAAGTGACAATCAACTTCAATGTGCTTGGTCCTCTCATGGAACATTGAATTAGATGCAATATGTTCTATTACCTTGTTATCATAAAACATGTCCATAGATGTTTCAACTAAGAATCCCACGTCTTCTACTAATGATTTTGATTGTACTAATTCCCATGTGTTATTTTTAACTAAAACATCCAATTCCTCTTGCATGGCTTGTGTCTAAACTGATAATTCTCTAGTTTCCTCAAAGTTAGTAGAATCTTTAATGTATCTGCTTTAATTAAAAAGGCTCTAAAATTCTCCATTACATTTCCTAGGGTGTAAAAGTGGTCAAGAGGGTGTACAATTACTTTATTACTATTAAAAAACACACTATTCTTTATCCATTCCTATCAAGATTGTTGAAGTCTTTGAGATATGATATATGAGAGATTTTGGCCTTGCGTAGGTGTAACATGCTCCCCCTCACTTCGTGTACTAATAGATGGCACATCTTGTTTACTAAATAGTGACTCTATTTGAACATTCGAATATTCATCCCTAGGTTTTTTATCTTGCTTTTCCTCTTCTCTAATTTTACTACATTTTAAGTTCTTGGATTATTGATTTAGGTGTTACTAATCATATGTTTAGAAATAAAAACATGACATTTAGAACAAAAATCGTAGGAAACTTTAGAAATGTGACAATAGCCAATGGTAATGAAATACCTATTAAGGGATTAAGAGATATGAAAGTTTTATCCAAGGAAACAAATGGCCTTTATATGCCAAATTTCATCAAATTTATTGTCAATTAGTAAAATAACAAAAAACTTAAATTATTGTGTTATCTTTGAACTCAATAAGATGATATTTCATGCATACTAACCAGGAAGAAGATTGGTGAGGGAACTCTACATGATGGCCTGTATTTTTTTGATAGCACCAACCATGCTTTTAGAGTTGAGGAAGATCGTTAACTTCAAAACTTTAGCATGTAAGATTAGGCCATTCTTCTAGTAACATTATATATAAAATGATTCCGAAAATGAAGTTTAGTGGTTTTAAATAATGTAGGGCTTGTAATCTAGGAAAACAGACTAAACTTTCTTTTGTACATTCAAAAACTTGTTATAAAAAAATATTTGGTCTTATATACTCTGATATATAGT
Organism: Xylocarpus granatum; assembly: GCA_019650275.1. NCBI lineage: Eukaryota > Viridiplantae > Streptophyta > Magnoliopsida > Sapindales > Meliaceae > Xylocarpus > Xylocarpus granatum. The sequence goes on from BNST01002006.1 coordinate 29,485, forward strand.
CTTTTCTTTTAAAATCTCATAACAATTTTAAATATTTTATGACATTCATTGATCACAAGTCTAGATACACTTGGATATACTTAATTAAAATTAAACCGAAGACCTTGTCATGTTTTATAGAGTTTATATCCTTAATTGAAAATAAACTTGGCGAAGGATTAAGATTTGTAGGAGCACCAATGGGGTAGAATATGCTAGTAATGCCTTTTAAAATTACTTGAGCACTTTAAGAATAGTCCACCAAATGACTTGTCCCTACACATCCAAACAAAATGTTATGGCCTAGCGAAAAAATCAACACATCTTAGATGTATAAAGGTTATTAATGTTTCATCACAATGTCCTTAAAAGATATTGTAATGAAGTCATTGTCACAGCCATACATTTGATAAACCGAATACCTTCGAAGTTATTGAATGAAAAATCCCCTTTCGAATTACTATATAATAGGCAACAAAATTTATTTTATCTTAAGGTATTTGGTTGTACTTGTTATACTCATATCCTTGATCATGTTAGAGATAAATTAAGTCATAGAAGTGTTGTTGTATTCATATCCCTGATCATACTAGAGATAAATTGAGTCATAGAAGTGTAAAGTGCATATTTTCAGGATATTGTATTGATAAAAAAAAAGTTATAAATGTTTATATCCTTCTACAAATGAGAAATTTTTGTTAACAAATGTTAATTTTCTGGAAAGTTATTCTTACTTTAATAAAGTAAGAAATGAAAGAAAAACAAAAGAGGATCCAATTGAGTTTATTAAGAAATAATGATCAAATTAATAACAAAGTTAGTTTGAATGAATGCAAAAAGAGGATTCTATCTATGAAGATTCAACACCACAGAATGATGACATTCATCAACCATTGGAATAAAATAAAGAAAAGAAAACATAGTTAGCAAAAGTCAAAGTGAGGAAACTCCTCATGATGAGCAACCTCATGATCAATTAGTTTTAAAAAAATGAAATCCTATTTATTTTTTGATAGGTTGATCAAAAAGAGAGAGAATCTAATTCTCCAACACATGATCAAAAATTTTCTATTAGAAAATCTCAAAGAATTAAAGAGCTTCCATCTAAATGGCAAAAAAATAGGGTAATCTTCTATGGGATCAAAGTCATAACACATCTTATAAAAAATTATTATACCTTAGATAATGTTAAAAAGAGTTATAGAGTTTTTCTAACTAAATTGGATAGTTTAAAAAAGTTATCTTGCTACAACGAGGCCAAGAACATTCTTATTTGGAGAAATGCTATGAATGAGAAGTTGAAAGCTTTAGTTACAGACATAACTATGGGAAACCATTACTCTCCCCCCAGGTTAGAAAATAGTTGGGTGTAAGTGGGTGCACAAAACTAAGTTGAAGAGTAATGGTTCTATTAAGAAATATAAAGCCAGATTGATAGCTAAAGGATTCACTCAAACCTATGGTTTAGATTACATTGAGACATTTGCTCCAATAGCTAAAATGAACACCATTAGAGTTATTTTATCTTTAACCACTAATTATGAATAAGAAATGTATCAAATGGATGTTCAAAATGCTTTTCTCCATGGGAAATTGGAAGAAAAAGTTTACATAGATATCTCCCAAGGATACAACATTGAAGTATCAAGATCACTTGTGTATAAGTTTAGAAAAGTCATTTATGGCTTAAAACAATCTCCTAAGGCTTGGTACTCTGAGGTTCAAGGTGCATTAACTTCTCAATACTTTAAAGTTAGTAATATTGATTATTCCTTATTCATAAAACACTCCAATAATAGTATTAAAATTGTGATAATCTATGTGAGCAATATTATAATAACTAGGAGTGATACTTTGGGAATAAATAACACTAAAAGTTATTTAAAGTCTTCTTTTGATATTAAAGATCGTGGACACTTACAGCATTTCCTAAGTATATAAATAACCCAATCTAATGAAAGGTTATTTCTATCCTAAAAGAAATACACAATTGATCTTTTGAAAAAGACAGGTAAGCTTAAAGGGAAGATAACCTTAACACCAATTGATGGACAAGCTAAAAAGAAGAAGGGCAAACCAATTCAAGATATCGAGCAATATCAAAGAATTATGGGTAAGTTAATGTATTTAACCATTGCTAGGCCAAACATTTCTTTTACTGTCAATCAGGCAAACCCATTTATGACTTGTCCAATGACCAATCACATGAAAATAGCGGACCGAATATTCAAATATCTTAAGGGAATTCTAGGACAACGAATACTCACGAAAAAACATGGACATCACCAAATTCTCACATATACGAATGCTAATTGAGCAAGAAACATTAAAGATCACAAGTCTACAACCAAATATTGCACTTTTGTTGGTGAGAATTTGGTGACTTAGAAGAGCAAAAAGCATGTTGGTAGGAATTTGGTGACTTGGAACAGCAAAAAGCAAACTGTGGTGGCCAAATCAAATGCTGAAACTGAATATAGAGCAATGACTTCAACCACTAGTGAATTGATATGGTTGAAGATTTGGGTTTCAATGTGAAGGCACCCATGAAGTTACATTGTAATAACAAATAAGTGATACATATTATAAACAATCTAGTGTTTAAGAAAGGACCAAGCACATAGAGGTAGATTGCCACCTTATAAAAGAAAAGTATTTGAACAAGAGAATCTTAATGCCTTATGTCAAGAGTAAAGATTAATTGGCGAACTTATTCACTAAACTTCCAAGCATTCAACAACTCCACAAGTTCGTTTGCAAGTTGAACTTGATCAATTTGTCCAAGCCCTACTTCTTAAAATTGACAGTAACAGTAACTGATATGTGTCTTGGTTGACTCATCACCATTTCTACAAAAATAATTTAGAAGACTTATGATCATTCACACAATTTATAAGGCCCATTATAACAAATGAAAGAACTAGACAGATGAAGACAAATGAATTAGTCGTTGTGAACAATAATTCTTGTGAACAATGACCATTATGAACAATAATGATTATAAAATTTGGAAAACTAGCTGTTACAAATTCATATATATAAACCGATCCTTCTAAATGAAAAAATAAAGAAACAAGCTTATTTCATTAATACTTTCTTTCACATTCATTTGAAACTTCTTTGTTTCTTCATCAATATTTTTTTATAAAATGTAGCTCAATTTTAGGTGAATAGTGTTATAATATATTAAAGTTTTTATGTGATGTATGATCAATCTTGTATTTTATTAATCTCAATATTTTTTTTTATTTTTGAGTACTGTAAATTTTTGGAAAAAAATTTCAAATAAATAAAATAAATTTTAGAGTCATGATCTATTTTTTTAATGTAAATTAATTGAATCTCTTTTTTGAAAGTTATCTAATATCTTAGATATGCTAGTGTTGCATCTAGTATTAGATGACATTTATTATTTGTCGATAGGAGCTCACCATATGATTTAGAAACAACCAACCAACAAACGATGAATTTAAGTTCAAGTGGAGTGACATATGAATGTTGAAGTTTTTAAATATATTTTTGAGAATTATTTTTATGGAAATCTAGTTAAAATTCTCTAATGAATTTCAAAAGTTGTAAATAAAGAACCAAGCTTGGTTAAATGTTGAGCAAGATCAGTGAGTTAGACTACTTCTTTGGTAGTTATACAATTGTTATAGTTAGTTGAAGTTAGTTATCAAGAATCAACTTTGATAGGTTGCTAAAAATTATATAACACTAAAACTTGTAGTATGCAAAAGAAAGACCTTTAAAAAAGGCTCATATTACTCTTATGTTATCTCTTGGAAATGGGCCTAAGGAAAGCTTTTAAGGAATCCACTGCCTTTAGATTTTGGAATAAATTAAAAACCAAATACATGAAGAAATCTTTCTCATATAGGTTATATTTGAAGAAGCAATTATATGCTCTCAATCTTGATAAAAGAGGTTCAATTAAGGATCATCTTGATATTTTTAATAAGATCATTCTTGATATGGAAATCAATGGTATTAAGTTTCAAAATAAAGACCAAGGTTTAATGGTGTTAACCTTTTTATGAGCTAGCTATGATCATTTTGTCGAAACATTGTTATATAACAGAGAGGGATACAGTGACCATGGATGATGTGAAGTCAGTATTAAGATCCAAAAAGCTAAAAAAGAATACTAAATAGAAAGATTTTGAGCATAGCAGAAAGCTTAAATTCAAAGGGAAGAAGAAAAAAAAAGAAAGGATAACTAGGGAAAGAAAAATTCAAGATCAATATCAAAAGGGCAAAAGTTGAAATGCTTTTATTATCACAAAGCAGGGCACTTTAGAAGAGGTTGCCTTAAAAAGTACAATCAGAAAAAAAGAAAGATCATAAAAAAAATGAAGATGCAATAGTTGTAACTGAAGAGAACTTTCTAATTGCATATATACTGATTGTTTCAAATACAAAATTAAATGGTGAATGGATCTAGGATTCTGGATGCACATTTCACATGCTTGAACAAAGACTTATTTATATCTCTAGATAGAATTAATGGGGGTAGAGTCTTGATGGATAATAATATGCCTTGTGAGGTAAAAGGTATAAGCATAGTCAGATTCAAGTTAAATGATGAAGTTTGTAAAGAAATGTAGAAAATTTGATATGTTCCTAATTTGAGCAAAAAAAAATATATTATCTATTGGGATATTTGATAAAGTACGCCACCAATTCAAAGTTAAGAATATTGTGTTGAAAGTTATCATTAGTGCTTTCAGGTTATAAAGTGCTTTGCTTAGTTTACACATAATTTTGCTTTGTTTAATCTTCATATCCCTCAACTTGCATCATAATGAAATGTTTGAATCAAATTCCCATTTAGAAAAGCCTTATTTACATCTACTTGCCTTAGTTTCCACCTATTAGACATAGCTAAATTAAGCACAATCTTGATAATTGTTGCATTTACCATAGAACTGTAAGTTTACTGTAATTCAGGCTAGGTCTTTAATGGAACACTTAGCTATAAGTCTAGTTTGGTACCTAGACATTGATCCATCAAAGTTTTACTTCACCTTATAGACCTATTTGTTGCCTATAAGTCTTATTTCTAGTGTATACAGTACTAAAGTCCATGTCTTGTTATTTTACCAAACCTTATATTTTATCCTTTATTGCTTGATTCCATTTAAGATCTACAAAAGTAGCTTTAACATCCTTAAGTGTCTTAGGAATTATCACTTCTATTTCCATTGACATAAGCATTAGGTTTTAAAGTTCATGCTTTACTTGTTGTCATCATGAGGTGAGTAGAGAACATGTTCTAATTTATTAGCTATGTCTGAATTTCCAATGTTGCGTTAGGCTGTGTTTGAGTGTTTGGTAAGGCAACATTTGTGTTTTTGGTTTAGTTTCATTTTTAAAAGTATAAAGAAAAATTATCAAAATTCTAATAGGCCTTCATTGTTGAAATTAAAAAGCAGTTTTTAAAGTTAAAAAAATTATCAAAATCCTAGTAAGTTTTCTTTGTTGAAATTGAAAAGCAATTTGAAAAGTTATTATTAAGTATTTCTTTAATATCTTATAGAATGGATGATTTTGTTGAAGTTATGAGGAATTGATTAACTATATATGATGCATTTAATGCCTTTATAATGTGTGTACCTTTCAAATTGTTGTCATTGAGAAATGGAAAGGAATTTTCACTTAAAGACAAATGCATAGCTATATAAACTCTCCTTGTCTGATGTAGACATAAATAGTCTTTATGGATTGTACTCATACCTAGTAAGGCACACTTAAAACTATGAAAATTGAACTTATGTTAACTGTATGGTTTGGATAACATTCACACTCAAATGTCTTAAACAATGTGTAATATAGTTTAGAGTGAAAAATAACTTTAAATGGTGAGGTACCTTTGAAGAGTGGTATTGAAAACTTATTTATGATTTATGTTATTATGTTAAATGGTTTCCACTAAAATTTTATAAGCATATAAGTTTATGTTAGCAAGCTGATGGAAACGCAAGCATTAGAGATGGTAGCATGTGTTCTAACACATCTCAGGATCCTTTACACATTCATGAAGGTTCAATTACACAAGTAAAGCAAATAAAATAAAGGCAGCCTTGAATGCACTTATTGAAGATACTTGGAGGAAGCAAAGTTTGCATAGAGATTTCACTAAGGCATTAGGCTTAGAACATAATCAAAACGCCATATAAACATGATCCAAGCATATCAAGGAGATTTCACTAGATAACTATGCACAAAGCCTATAAAGTAGTTAGTTTAGGTTTATTTTGGTTGTAAAAAAGTAATGTACTTTTTGTTTTGAGTCCAAAAACGTGTAAAAACTTTTGTTATGCCTCTTTTTATTATGTAATGGGCTAAAAATATTATTACTAAACCCAATTTAAGTCTATTTTAATTAATTAGCTTATTAAGTTAGGCTCAAAAAGTAAAGGCATAATCTATGTTAGATTCAAACAAATAAAGGCTAATCTGTGTTAAATAAGTTATTTTCTAGGGTTTGTTTTATTTGTGTTAAGGTATCATATAAATATGCCTATAAACATTGAAAAAGTGGAGATTGATTAATTGCAGAGAATTCACGTTTGTGAGTTTGCTTGTTCCTTCAGAGCAAACTAAACTTTCAAGAACAATCCTTCTTATGGTGTTCAATCTCTTATATCTTAGATTCCTTTCTGAAAAACGTTTGTGGATCTAAGATTTATCTTTTCTTTGAATATTGTACCAAGGTTTATGGCTGCTAGATTTGAACTTTGAATACACCGTAACCCAATGACATCTTTTCTTTGAATATTGTACCAAGGTTTATGGCTGCAAGATGTCATTGGGTTACGGTGTGAATCAAAGTTCAAATTTAGTTTTAACGTTCTTAACTTCGTTTTCGCATTCTTGTGCTTTTCTTGAGATTTGGTACTTGAGGATCCATCACAAGGTCAATCTAATTTCTACAATATGTTTATATTTTCTTTTCCCATTTTTTGTTTAGTAGTGATAGAATGGATAGAGAAATCCTATGGTTATTTCCCTTTATCAAGATAGCTTTCAAAGGTCTTAAATTTACTTTCCATATCAGACCAAAGATTCTTAATTCTTTTATCTAAGATATTTTCAATATGTTTCTTGAAGATTTTGAAGGTGTTTAAGGCTTCTTCTTACTAGTTAAGGAAAAAAATCCAAATAAAAACAAGTGTAATCATCTACATGAAGTATGTATAACTTTAATTGAAAAGTAGGAGGGATAGACCC
>BNST01002011.1:0-15058 GCA_019650275.1 Xylocarpus granatum
GCCGTGGGGATTCTTGAAGATGAAGAGATTGAGGGTGAAGATGAAAAGCCCAAATAACTCTTTGATTGATCTTTGGACACCCATATCAAGCCCAAAGCCCATTTCAAGCTAACTACTAAAGGACAAAATAACAGCTAGTTTTTGAAATTGAAAGATATGCTGTTATGTGTTGTACCTAGCTATATGCCTCTGCCAAGCCCACATGTATGTTTCGGTCTCTACTGGTAATTCCTACCGCACACTGTCGAATGCGCTGCCACGCCCACTGGATGTTCTGGTCACTCCCAGAAACTTCGTCTTGCACACTGCCGAACACACCTGACCTCGCTGCACGCCCACAAGGATGTTCTGAGCGCTCCTTAAATCTTGTCCCAAGCATTGCCGAACATGCCCAATGCCTCTAGTTCGCCCACAGGGGATGTTCCGTCATACCCACAAGTTCGTCCTCGGACTGACAAACACGCATGAAGCCTCTGCCACAGCCGTCGGGATTCTTGAAGATGAAGAGATTGAGGGTGAAGATGAAAAGCCCAAATAACTCTTTGATTGATCTTTGGACACCCATATCAAGCCCAAAGCCCATTTCAAGCTAACTACCATTGGACAAAATAACAGCTAGTTTTTGAAATTGAAAGATATGCTGTTATGTGTTGTGCCTAGCTGTATGCCTCTACCAAGCCCGCACGTATGTTGCAGTGTCCACTAGTAGTTCCTGCCACACACAGTCGAATGCGCTGCCATGCCCACTGGGATGCTGTGGTCGCTCTTGGAACTCTGTCCTGCACACTGCCGAACACACCTGACCCCGCAGCTGTGCCAACTAGGATGTTCTGACCACTCCCTGAAGTTTGTCCGAGGCATTGCCAAACGTGCCCAATGCCCTGGTTTGCCCACGGGGATGTTTTGGTCCTACCTAGAAGTTCGTCCCTGGACTGACAAACATGCATGAAGCCTCTGCCATGGCCGTCAGGATTCTTGAAGATGAAGAGATTGAGGGTGAAGATGAAAAGCCCAAATAACTCTTTGATTGATCTTTGGACACCCATATCAAGCCCAAAGCCCGTCTCAAGCTAACTACTAAAGGACAAAATAATGGCTAGTTTTTTAAATTCATGGATATGCTATTATGTGTTGTACCTAGCTATATGCCTCATCCGTGTTCGTATGTATGTTTTGGTCTTTACTGGTAATTCCTATCGCATGCTGTCGAACGCGCTGCCACGCCCACTGGGATGTAAAGGTCACTCCTGAATCTTCATCCTGCACGCTGCCGAACACTCCTGACCCCGCAGCCGCACCCACAAGGATGTTGTGGGCACTCCCTGAAGTTTATCCCAAGCATTGCCATATGTGCTCAATGCCTCTGGTTTGCCGATGGGGATGTTTTGGTCACACCAAGAAGTTCGTCCCCGGACTGACAAACATGCATGAAGCCTCTGCGGCGGCTGTCGGGATACTTGAAGATGAAGAGGTTAAGGGTGAAGATGAAAAGCCCAAATAACTCTTTGATTGATCTTTGGACACCCATATCAAGCCCAAAGCACATTTCAAGCTAACTACTATTGGACAAAATAACAGCTAGTTTTTGAAATTGAAAGATATGTTGTTATGTGTTGTACCTAGCTGTATGCCTCTACCAAGCCCGCACGTATGTTGCAGTCTCCACTGGTAGTTCCTGCCGCACACAGTTGAATGCGCTGTCACGTCCACTGGAATGCTGTGGTCACTCCTGGAACTTCGTCTTGCACACTATCGAACACTCCTAACCCCGCAGCTGCAGCCATAAGGATGTTTTGAGAACTCTCATAAGTTTGTCCAAGGCATTGCCAAATGTGCCCAATGCCTCTGGTTCGCCCATGGGGATGTTTTTGTCATACCTGGAAGTTCATCGCCGGATTGACAAATGCGCATGAAGCCTCTACCACGGCCGTCAGGATTCTTGAAGATCAAGAGATTGAGGGCGAAGATGAAAAGCCCAAATAACTCTTTGATTGATCTTTGGACACCCATATCAAGCCCAAAGCCCGTCTCAAGCTAACTATTAAAGGACAAAATAATGGCTAGTTTTTTAAATTCAAAGATATGCTGTTATGTGTTCTACCTAGTTGTATGCCTCTGCCGTGCCCTCATGTATGTTTCGGTCTCTACTGGTAATTCCTACCGCACACTGTCGAACGCGCTGCCAAGCCCACTGGGATGCTGTGGTCACTCTTGAATCTTCATCTTGCACACTGCCAAACAATCCTGACCGTGCAGCTACGACCACAAGGATGTTCTGAGCACTATTCAGAAGTTTGTCCCAGGCATTGCCAAATGTGCCTGATGCCTCTGGTTCGCCCACGGGGATGTTTTGGTCATAGCCAAAAGTTCGTCGTCGGACTAACAAACGCGCATGAAGCCTCTACCACAGCCGTCAGGACTCTTGAAGATGAAGAGATTGAGGGTGAAGATGAAAAGCCCAAATAACTCTTTGATTGATCTTTGGACACCCATATCAAGCCCAAAGCTCATTTCAAGCTAACTACCATTGGACAAAATAACAGCTAGTTTTTGAAATTGAAAGATATGTTGTTATGTGTTGTGCCTAGCTGTATGCCTCTACCAAGCCCGCACGTATGTTGCAGTGTCCACTAGTAGTTCCTGCCACACACAGTCGAATGCGCTGCCATGCCCACTGGGATGCTGTGGTCGCTCTTGGAACTCTGTCCTGCACACTGCCGAACACACCTGACCCCGCAGCTGTGCCAACTAGGATGTTCTGACCACTCCCTGAAGTTTGTCCGAGGCATTGCCAAACGTGCCCAATGCCCCTGGTTTGCCCACGGGGATGTTTTGGTCCTACCTAGAAGTTCGTCCCTGGACTGACAAACATGCATGAAGCCTCTGCCATGGCCGTCATGATTCTTGAAGATGAAGAGATTAAGGGTGAAGATGAAAAGCCCAAATAACTATTTGATTGATCTTTAGACACCCATATCAAGCCCAAAGCCCGTCTCAAGCTAACTGCTAAAGGACAAAATAATGGATAGTTTTTTAAATTCATGGATATGCTATTATGTGTTCTACCTAGCTATATGCCTCATCCGTGTTCGTATGTATGTTTTGGTCTTTACTGGTAATTCCTATCGCACGTTGTCGAACGCGCTGCCACGCCCACTGGGATGTAGCTCCTGAACTCTCCTGCACGCTGCCGAACACTGACCCCGCAGCACCCACAAGGATGTTGTGGGCACTCCTCTGAAGTTTATCCCAAGCATTGCCAGATGTGCCCAATGCCTCTGGTTTGCCGATGGGGATGTTTTTGGTCACACCAAGAAGTTCGTCCCCGGACTGACAAACATGCATGAAGCCTCTGCCACGGCTGTCGGGATACTTGAAGATGAAGAGGTTAAGGGTGAAGATGAAAAGCCCAAATAACTCTTTGATTGATCTTTGGACACCCATATCAAGCCCAAAGCCCATTTCAAGCTAACTACTATTGGACAAAATAACAGCTAGTTTTTGAAATTGAAAGATATGTTGTTATGTATTGTACCTAGCTGTATGCCTCTACCAAGCCCGCACGTATGTTGCAGTCTGCACTGGTAGTTCCTGCCGCACAAAGTTGAATGCGCTGCCACGTCCACTGGGATGCTGTGGTCACTCCTGGAACTTCGTCTTGCACACTATCGAACACTCCTAACCCCGCAGCTGCAGCCATAAGGATGTTTTGAGAACTCTCATAAGTTTGTCCCAGGCATTGCCAAACGTGCCCAATGCGTCTGGTTCGCCCACGGGGATGTTTTTGTCATACCCAAAAGTTCATCGCCGGACTGACAAATGCGCATGAAGCCTCTACCACGGCCGTCAGGATTCTTGAAGATCAAGAGATTGGGGGCGAAGATGAATAGCACAAATAACTCTTTGATTGATCTTTGGACACCCATATCAAGCCCAAAGCCCATCTCAAGCTAACTATTAAAGGACAAAATAATGGCTAGTTTTTGAAATTCAAAGATATGTTGTTATGCGTTCCACCTAGCTGTATGCCTCTATCGTGCCCGCATGTATGTTTCGGTCTCTACTGGTAGTTCCTGCCGCACGCTGTCGAACACGCTGCCACACCCACTAGGAGGTTCTGGTCGCTCCCAAATCTTCGTCCTGCACACTGTCGAACACTTTTGACCCTGCAGCTGCACCCACAAGGATGTTCTGAGCACTCCCTAAAGCTTGTCCCAAGCATTGCCAAACGTGCCCAACGCCTCTAGTTTGCCCATGCGGATATTTTGAATTGCCAGGAGATTATAATGTTTTCTACTACATTCAATGTCAGGGACCTTTCTCCTTGCTTAGAAGATGATTTCAAAGACACCGTGGTGAAGGATTTAAAGGCAAATCCAATTCAACAAGGGGAAGATGATGTGCTCAATCATGTAAATGAAGTTGCTGCCATCCAAGGAAGATTAATCCTTATTAACAAAGGATATCCATGCCAAGGAGAATTCCAGCAGTAGCAGGAAATATCACTAGGCAAGGAGTTTGAGATCAAGTAGGGTTTTACAAATAAGATTTTAAGTAGGATTAGGAACCCGATATATTAGGCTTATCCTCATAGAAATCTAGATGACTTAATAGTCCTTATTTACTTAGGAATCCTTATCATAGATGAATTAGGCGTTTTAGTATAAGTTAACATGGAAAGGCTGTCATCACTATAAATACAACATTATTGCTTGTAATTAAATAGTTTTTGAATAAGTAATTTTGCTTCATTGCATCAAATCTTATCTAAACAAATTCTTTGTTTAGTGGCGAATTATCTATCGATTCTTATCACTCTTCCTTCTTTCTATCTTAGAGTGTAGCGAATCAACCTAGTAATCTTGTTTGTGGTGATCTGATCTTATCAAACTTGATTAACTAGCTTTAATTCTTTATTTTGATTCTTGATATTCATTGAAATTTCTTTTTCTTCTTCTTAAACTTTTCATAAGCTATCCCTATTACATTCCCACTTCAAATTCGTACATAACCCTTCAGCTTTCTTAAAACACCTCTACAGACCCAATAACTTACTTCAATTATGACTTTTAATCCACCCAACAATTATACCATATCCCAACACCTATTTCCATCCACAAAACCCTAAAAAAAATATACCCATTAGATCTTGATTCAACATTAAAGATCCTTTAAGGCATATCACATCATGAAGGGTTTAGCTTCAACAAGTTGTTCACATCAAGGAGAAGTCTTAGGACAGAAGGACGGGCCATAACGAAGTCCTAATCTTAGAAGGAAGCATCAAGATATAGTTCAGCAACTGTAAGAGATAAGATAAGATAAGGATAAAGAGGTTTAATCAAAATAGGATTAGTCAATAAAGAAGACGAAGAATCCTAGTAGAATTAAGAAATATTTCGATAAGGTCTATCTTGATCAGATCTTAGTTGTTTTAGGAAACCTTGTTGACTTAGGAAAACTTGTCCTAAGTGGATAAGAAACTTAAGTACTAGTTAAATTAGCAAAAGGTTGTCCAATACTATAAATACAGCCCATTATTTGATAGCATGGATATGCTCTGAATTTGTAAGTTTTCATTCATTAATCAAGAATCAAGTTTTAGCATTCTTGCTTATATTCTTATTTATATTTTGACTATCTTTTAAGAGTTGTCTTGAGATAACTTGGGTTTAAGACAAGGTGAAGAGTTGTTTTCCTTACTTAAGAGCTTAGATTGAAATCAAGAGTTGTCTTCTTCAACCAAGGCAAGCTGTGATAGTTTTAAGGGTTGTCTTGCCTATCCAACATATCCTTTTATCATTAGCTAATCCCGTGGGACAGCCTTGAGGACGAGAATCAAAGAAAAGAACTCAAGAATCAAACGAGACAACAAGTTAGGAGAGGTTTAGAAGTCGTGCTAACCTCTAAGGTGTAGAAAAGTTGGAACAAGAAATTGGAACCCCAACAGTTTGACATTACATGGGGCAAACTTCCGGTAGCGAACAGAACATCCCAGCTAGTGCAACATTGGTGGCGAGTACGCTCAAGATGAACTTCCGACAGTGACCAGAACATTCCCGCAGGTGCAGGAGAGGTGTCAGGCACATTCGACAGTGTATGGGAAGAGCTTCTAGGAGTGACTGGAACATCCCCGCAGGCTCGGTAGCAGCGTCAGGCACATTTGGTCGTGCAAAGGACTAACTTCTAGTAGCGACTAGAACATCCCTGCGAGCATGGCAACAATGTCAGCTACATTCGGCAACATGTAGGACAAACTTCCAAGAGCAACAGGAATATCTTGGCAAGCACGTTAGAGGCGTTGTGCACTTCGGCATTATGCAGGATGAACTTTAAGGAGCAATGAGAAAATGCCTGTGGGCCCAGCAGAGGTATCAGAAGCATTCGGTAGTGCCTGGTACGAACGTCTAGGAGCGACAGCAACATCCCTACAGGCTTGGCAGAGGCCTAAGGCGTGTGCGGCAGTGTGCAGGACTTAAGTTCTAGGAGCGACCCGAACATCTGTGTAAGCATGAAAGAGGCTTCAAGTGTGTTCAGCTGTGCGAGGATGAACTCCAGGAGCAACCAGAACATCCCCACAGACACGGCAGAGGCTTCGAGTGCACTGGGCACTGCATGTTATGAACTTTTGGGAGCGACCAAAAAATCCAAGCGGGCTTGGCAGCAGGGTTGGAATGAACTTTCAGGAGGGACCAGAACATCCTAGTAGGCACAGCAGAGGCGTCGGGCATGTTCCGCTGTGTGCAAGACAAACTTCTGGGAGCAACCGGAACATTCTCGCAGGCGTAGCAACAGCGTTGGAAATGTTCTGTAGTGCGTTGGACAAACTTCAAGGACCAACCGGATCATCCCAACTGGTGCAACAAACACATCGGGTGCATTCATGTTGAGGACCTTAAAAGGCAGAGGGAGCATGAGCGAATGCGCGCGAAATACCAAGTAGGAAAAAGGCAGCAACAGGCCAGAATGTGCGCGCAACAAGCATGCATGCAGCAAGCAATGAAGCACGGCCAGGTTCTAACTCAGTCCTAACAAACTGCAAAAATCCAAGCCAAGAGGAACACAAGCATTGGCAAGATACGTATGAAGCAATTCGAGTAGAAGAAGGACATAGACGACATGAGGAACTTCAGTAGCAGCAGAATGTCATGGCAGGTTTGACTTTAGCAAGATGTTCACGTCAAGGAGAAGTCTTGGAATGGAAGGACACACCATAATGGAAGTCCTAATCCTAGAAGGAAATTGCAAGATGAAGGTCAGCAGCTGCAAGAGAGGAGAAAAGATAAGGACAAAGAACCAGTCAAAGTAGGAATTTTAGTCTAAGTAGGAATTCAAGAAAGACCAAGAATCCTAGTAGGAATAGGAAATAGTAGGATATGGTCTATCTTGATAATGTTTTAGTTAACTTAGAAAACCTTGTTGACTTAGGAAAACATATCCTAAGTGCATAAGGCTGTCTAAATACTATAAATACAACCCATTATTTGTGAGGAAAGGATATGCTCCTGAATTTTGTATATTTCTCATTCACTAATCAAGAATCAAGGTTAACATTTTTGCTTCCATTCTTGTTTATATTTTGGTTATCTTTTAAGAGTTGTCTTGAGATAACTTGGGCTTATGACAAGGTGAAGAGTTGTCTTCCTTGCTTAAGAGCTTAGGTTGAAGTCAAGAGTTGTCTTCTTCAACCAAGGCAAGTTGTGATAGGTTTAAGGGTTGTCTTGCCTATCCAACATATCCTTCTATCATTAGTTAATACTGAGGGACAGCTTTAGGGATGAGAATCAAAGAAAAGAACTCAAGAATCAAACGAGATAGCAAGTTAAGAGAGATTTTGGAGTTATGCTAACCCCTAAGGTGTAGAAAAGTTGGACAAGACTCATCAAGGATGGGGAAGCATCACCCGCAGCACAACCAAGGTCATCAAACCCTCAGACAAATTAGGTAAAGCATCCTTATCAAGTAAGATAGCACTCGCAAAAACAAAAGACCCTCTCAAACTATCCACTGAAGAAATAGGAGAATAGAAATAGGCTTATGTTTTAGGTGCAATGATAAGTGGCAAGTTGGCCACAAGTGCAAGAAAGGGCTGTTCAACATCATTGAAGTAGTAAGTGATGAAGAACACAAGGAAAGCAGTGAGGAAGAATAAGAAAGCCGCATGGACAAGGAGGAGGAAGTAAAGGAAGAACACTTCCCTAATCATGCGGAAAAAGTCAAAATTAACTTGCATGCAATGGGGGCAACTACCAAACCTACTGCCATAAGGTTGTTCGCAACCATTAATGGGAAGAATGTTTTGGTGTTGATAGATAGTGGAGCTACTCATAACTTCATCAATATAAAATTGGTCAAAACACTTCAGCTACATCCAAAAAGGATTGCACCTTTTAGGTAAGAGTGGCAAGCAGACAGAAACTCAAGTGTGCACAAGTGATCCAGGTAGTAGCAATGCAAATTCAAGGAGTCAAAATAGAGGCGGAACTGCATGTGTTAGCTCTGGCAAGTCTTGATGTAGTTTTAGGCAATGCTTGGCTTAAAACCATAGGCAAGATAATGTTCGACTATGAATCCATGGCCATGCACTTCTAATGGAAGGGAAAGGACTGCACGTGGGAGGCATCCACCACCAATTCAGCACATCATTGTGAGGTAAGTGCCCTTGAACAACTATACAGAAAAAAAGGCACAACGTTTTGCAGTTCTTTTGGTCACAAAGGAGGAAAACACAGCCAAATAGCATACACACGAAGTTATACTAGTGGTAGTAAGGAACCTACTGGAGCAATTCAGAGATGTCTTAAGAGAGCCACAAGGGCTACCACCCTTAAGACATTAAACCATGCATCCCATTAATCGATGAAACCAAGGCGATTAATGTAGCACCTTACCGGTATGCACACTTCCAAAAGAATGAGATCGAAAGACAAGTGGAAGAGATACTACAACAAGGCATTATCCGACCTAGAACTTCCCCTTTTTCTTCTCCCATTCTACTGCTTAGAAAGAAAGACGGAACTTAGAGGTTTTGCACCGATTACCAAGTTCTCAACCAAGTAACTATCAAGAATTGTTTTTCGATCCCAACAATTGATGATATGCTGGATGAGTTACATGGAGCAAAGTTGTTCAGCAAGCTGGATCTCAAGGTCAGATAAAATCAAATACGCATGAAAGAAGAGGATGTGCAAAAGGCAACATTTTAGACTCATAGTGGACATTACGAGTACCAAGTTATGCCATTCGGATGATGCAATGTACTCTTCACCTTTCAAGCAGCCATGAACGACATCTTCAAACCTTATTTGTGCAAGTTTGTCTTAGTTTTCTTTGATGACATTTTGGTCTATTCCAAGAACGATGATGATCACCAAGAACACTTAGCAAAAGTGCTAGAGGTGTTAAGAAGAAATTGTTTCGTCATCAAGCCATCCAAGTGCACATTTCATGCAAGAAGAGCTTGAATACCTTAGTCACATCATATCTGAAGATGGAGTGAAGGTAGACCAATGGAAAATAGGAGCCATGCAAACATAGCCAACTTCTAAGAATGTCACAAAACTTAGAGGATTTCTAGGTTTAACAGGCTACTATCGCAGATTTGTTCGCAAATATGGTGCCATAGCAAAACCATTAACGGACTTGCTGGAGAAGGATGGATTCTTATGGACAGAGAAGAGTGAAGACACATTCAAGTTGTTGAAGCAAGCTATGTGTGAGACCTCAGTGTTAGCACTGCCCGACTTCAACCAAACCTTTGAGCTTCATACTGATGCATGTCAAGATGGAATAGGTGCTTTCTTGAGTCAAGCCGAAAGACCTATTGCATACATGAGTAGAGTCTTAGGGACCCATGAAGAAAGAATGGTTCAGTATGTGCCAAGGAGATGGCAATCTTACCTTCTTGGGAGGAAATTCCTAATCATTACGGATCAACAACCCTTGAGAAGCGTCATGGAGCAGAAAATTACCACCCCAGAGCAGCAAAAGTTCCTTGTCAAGTTACTGGGTTATAAATATGAAGTAATATACAAACCAGTCAAGGAAAACAAGGCGGCAGATGCATTATCCAAAAGTAATGGAGATCAAGCATTATGGACAGCATGTGAGCCTAATGATGCATGCCTCACTGCCATCAGCTAAGCAGAGTGGAATGTATGGATGGAAATCAAGGAGGCAATAGAGATTGACCCTCAAAGCCAAGAGTTCATGGAGAAAATCAAGAATTTTGACCCTAAGATTAGTAAATTCACCCTTAAGAATGGATATATTTGGCATAACCAATAGGTATATGTACCAAACATACCAAAACTAAGAGGAAAGCTCTTGAATCACTTCCACAACTCAGGGGAAGGAGGACATTCAAGATGGATCCGTTCTTACATGAGGATCAAGTTATTCTTTTCATGGGAAGGACTTAAGGCTAAGATCAAAAAGCTAGTCCAAGAATGTGATGTTTGTCAGTGCACCAAACCAGAAGGTGGCAAGACCAAGGGGTTATTACAGCCTTTACCAGTACCAGAACAGGTTTGGGAAGACTTGACAATGGACTTCATCACAGGAATGCCCAACAGCAAGGGGTTACATGGTGATATTAACTGTAGTGTAGAGACTCAGCAAGAGTGCACACTTTATGCCACTCAAGCAACCCTACACGGCAAAAGAAGTAGCCCAAGAGTTCATCAAAAACATGGTAAGAATTCATGGCATACCACGGACAATGCTGTTTCGATAGAGATACTGTCTTTATGAACAAATTCTGACGTTGCTGTTGCTCTTGTGGGGATGTTCCGGTCACTCCCAAAAGTTCGTACCACACACTACCGAATGCACCCGATGCCACCGCTGTGCCCCAGGGATGTTCCAGCCACTCCCAGAACTTTGTCCCGTGCACTGTCAAGCTTGCCCAACACCTCGGCCATGCCCGCAGGGATGTTCTGGTAGCCCCCAAAAGTTCTTTTGGAGCACTGCCAAATGTGTCTGAGGCCTCTGCTGAGCCTGCGAGGATATTGTGGCTGCTCCCGATAGTTTGTCTTTAGCACTGCCAAACACATCCGAAGACCCTGCCGAGCCCGTTGGGATTTTCTGGTCGCTCTCAGAAGTTTGCCCGCACACGATGCCACTGCAGCACCCGCAGGAATGTTATGGCTACTCCCACAAGTTCATCCCGTGCACTGGCGAACGTGGTCGACACCTACAGGGATGTTCCACTCGCTTCCGAAAGTGCATCCCAAGTGCCACTGAGCACGTCTGACTCCTTTGCTGAGCCTGCAGGGATGTTCTGATAGCCCCCAGAAGTTCATTCCTTGCACTACCGAACGCTCATGACGCCTCTGCTATGCATATGAGGATCTTCTGGTTGCACCAGGAAGTTTGTCCCCGCACTCCCGAATGCACCCGAAGCCTCCTCCGTGCCCGTGGGAATGTTTCAACCACACTCAGAAGATTGTCCTATGACTGCCTAATGCGCCTAAAGCTTCTGCTGCACCCACAGGGATGTTTCGGTCGCCTCCAAAAGTTTGTCTTGCACATTGCCAAACGTGTCTGATGCTATTGCCATGCCCATGGGGATGTGCCGGTCATTCTCGAAAGTTCGTACCGAGCACTGCCGAATGTGCTCGATGCCTCTGCCACACTTGTGAGGATGTTCTGGTAGCCCTCGTAGTTTGTTCTGACCACTACTAAATGCAACCGATGCCTCTGTCGTGCTTGCAGTGATGTTTCGGACGCTCTTAGAAGTTCGTCTCGTGCACTGCCGAATGCGCTCGATGCCACTACCACACCTGCGGTTAAATTCTGCTTGCTCCCAGAAGTTCATCCCAGGCACTGCCAAACATGCCTGACAACTACAAACGTGTCCGCAGGGACGTTCCACTTGCTCTTGGAAGTTCATCCTGAGCACTGCCAAATCCGTGCAATGCCTCTGCTGAGCCCACGGGGATTTTTCAGTCAGTTCCAAAAGTTCATCTCACGCACTGCCAAATGCTACTGCTACGCCTGCAGGGATGTTCCAGTTGCTCCCCTGATGTTCGTCCTGGTTACTACCGAATGCGCCCAAACGCTCTCCATGCCCGCAAAGATGTTCCGGTTGCCCCTAGAAGTTAGTCTCGCGTGCGGGCCAACCGTGCCCGACCCCACTATCGTGCCCGTAGGGATGTTCCAGTCACTCATAGAAGTATGTCCCATGCACTTCCCAATGTGCCCAAAGCCTCCTTACGCCTGCAAGGGTGTTTCGGCTGTTCACAGAAGTTTGTCCAGACCTTGCCCAACGTATCCGATGCTGCCACCGCGCCCGTAGGGATGTTCAGGTCACTCTAATAAGTTCTTCCAGCACGCACTGTCAAACTGTTGGGGTCCCGATTTTTTTCCCCAACTTTCTACACCTTAGGGGTCAGCACACCTATGGAATCCTTCCTAACTTTCTGTTCCATTTGATTCTTGAGTTCTTTTCTTATATTTATGTCCCCTAAGCTGTCCTTCATGTTAACTAATATATATATAAGGATATGTTGGATAGGCAAGACAACTCTTAAATCTATCAGAACTTGCCTTGCTTGAAGAAGACAACTCTTAACTTTAACCTAAGCTCTTAAGCAACGAAGACAACTCTTCACCTTGACTTAAGTCTAAGTTATCTCAAGACAACTCTTAAAAGATAACCAAAAATATAAACAAGAATGTGAGCAAGAATGCTAACCTTGATTCTTGATTATTGAATGAGAAAATAACAAAATTCGGAGCATATCTCCTCCTCATAAATAATGGGCTGTATTTATAGTCCTAAGAATGCCTTATCCTAATCTAACTACTACTTAGGTTCCTTATCCACTTAGGATATGTTTCCCAAAGTCAACAAGCTTTTCTAAAATATCTAAAACATTATCAAGATAGACCTTATCCCATTGTTTCCTAATCCTAAAAAGATTATTTGTCTTTCTTGAATTCCTACAAGACAAGAATTACTACTTTTACTAAGTCCTTCTGTCCTTATCTTACCTTCTCTCCTACAGTTGCTAACTTCTTGTTGCTGTTTCCTTCTTGGATTAGACTTTTATTGTGGCATCCTTCCTCTCCAAGACTTCTCTTTGGCGTGTCTCCTTGCTGAAGTAACCCTGCCAAGATGTCCTGCTACTGCTAGAGTTCTTCACGTTGTCACTCTCCTTCTCCTACTCGATTGCTTCATGTGTGTCCTGCCAATACTGGTCTTCTGCTTGGCTTGGCTTTCCGCAATCACTTAGGACTGAGTCAGATCCTGGCCATGCTTCATTGCATGCTGTGTACAGACTTGTTGTGCACACTTGCTGGCCTGTTGTTGCCTCTCTTACTGCCAAGCATTTTGCGCGCATTCTTTCACACTACCTGATGTGCTCAATCATGGAAATGAAGTTATTGCCATCCAAGAAAAATTAATCCTCATTAACAAAGGATATCCATGCCAAGAAGAATTTCAGCAGCAGCAGAAAATATCACTAGGCAAGGAGTTTGAGATCAAGTAGGGTTTTACATGTAAGATTTTAAGTAGGATTAGGAACCCGATATATTAGGCTTATCTTCATAGGAATCTAGATGACTTAGTAGTCCTTATTTACTTAGGAATCCTTATCATAGATGAATTAGGCATTTTAGTATAAGTTAGACATGGAAAGGTTGTCATTACTATAAATACGGCAATAGTGCTTGTAATTAAATAGTTTTGAGGAATAAGCGGAATTTTGCTTCGTTGCATCCAAATTCTTATCTAAACAAATTCTTTGTTTAGTGGCAAATTATCTATCGATTCTTATCACTCTTCCTTCTTTCTATCTTAGAGTGTGGCTAATCAACCTAGTAATCTTGTTTGGGGCGATTTGATCTTATCAAACTTGATTAACTAGTTTTCTCTTCTTAAACTTTTCATAAGCTATCCCTATCACATTCCCACTGAAAATTCGTACATAACCCTTCCGCTTTCTTAAAAACACCCCTACAGACCCATTAACTTACTCCAATTACGAATTTTCATCCACCCAACAACTATACTATATACCAACACCTTTTTCTGTCCACAAAACCCCAAAAAAATATACCCATTAGATCTTGATTCACCATTGAGATCCTTGAGGCATATCACTACCTTTGCCTCCTAAGGTCCTCATTTTCCACCTATTGCATTTCCTGTATACTTAGGTTCTCAACATGAACACACCCGACGCCTCTGTCGTGCCCCTCGAGGATGTTTTGGTCACTCCTAGACGTTTGTCCTTGACAAGGTCAAAGGCACCCAACACCTCTACCACGCCCACAGGGATGTTTTGGTCAATCTTGGATGTTTATTCCACGCACTGCATGACATGCCCAAAGACTCTGCCGTGCTCGTGGGGATGCTTTGGTCACTTTCGGAGGTTCGTCCCGTGCTCTACCCAACGTGTCTGACACTGCTACCATGCTTGCAATGATTTTTTCGGTCAGTCTCGAAAGTCCATCTCGCACACTACCAAATGTGTCTGATGCTGCTACCGCACCCATGGGGATGTTCTAGTCACTCCTAGAAGTTCGTCCCATGCACTGCCGAACGCGTCCAATGTATTGCCGAGCCTAGGAAGACTTTTTAGTTGCTTCTGGAAGTTCATCTTGCACACTGCCCAATACAGCCAGAGTTTCTGCCACGCCAGTGGACATGTTATGGTCGCTTCTGGATGTTCATCCCGTTCACAGCCAAACACGTCCAAGGCTTCTGCCCTGCCAGCAGGGATGTTCTCGGTTGTCCCGCGTGCTGCCCAACATGCATGAAGCCTCTGCTGCGACTGCGGGGATATTCCAGTTGTTCCCAGAAGTTTGTCCCGCGCACTGCCAAATGTGTTTGACGCCACTACCGCACCTGCAAGAATGCTCTAGTCGCTCCCAGAAATTCATCCCATGCACTATCGAGCATGCCAAACACCCTGTTGCCCCGTCGGAATGTGCCAGTTGCTCCCAAAAGTTTGTCTCGTGCACTGCCCAACGCACCTGAATGCTTTGCCAAGCCCGCCTGATCTTTTGTTTGCTCCCAGAAGTTTGTCCTGTGTACTGTTGAACACGC